>VMDR010024850.1:0-14791 GCA_007922815.1 Macrotus californicus | reverse complement strand
CATAAGTTTGACATAAAAAAATAAAGGTTAAAATCCTGAGAGATCTTAGGTAGCTCACTTCACTTTTCCATGTCTCAGTGCTCTGTTCTTTAAAACAAAGGCAATCACATCACTTCACAACATCATAATAACAATATGAATTGCTCTTGGGAACACAGCTAATAGGTGATCAGCAAAAGTTAGCCCTTCTGTCAGAGCCCAAACCCCGCTGCCAGATAAATAGCATCACGAAATCCAGTTTCTAGAAGTTTGATTAAATCCTCATGTCATTTTAGTAAACTTCATATTTCATATTTTTAAAATTACCCAATAGTAGAGATTTTAAGTCTAAATTATGGTCTTACTCTAATAGAATGTGAAGTCTTTAAAGGTCAGAAATATTTTGTATTCAAGTTCGTATTCTTAGCATGCCTTATAATTATTGGCACTTAATAGATGCTCATTGTGTGTCTAATTAAATGACATGCTCATTATGTATCTATTTAAATAGATGCTCATTGTGCATCTATTTAAATGAGTTCAATAATCTACACACATATAACTAAAATTTGACATAATTGTGGGAGTCAACTGGTTTTATTATTGCCTTGTAATAGATGCATCCGGATGACCTCCCCAATGAAGAGCCATGTGGTTGGTCTGAGGTGAACTCAACTCACCCCAGCTCTGCTCTAGCCATTCCGACCTGGACCGCGTACCAAGCCATTTTTCTTTCTCCCCAAACATTTTATGCAGTCCGTAGTCTTATTCCTTAGCACAGCTCGATTCTAGCATTTTCTTCAAGTTTCTCCATATTTTTTTCTTGAAGCAAACACTATTTAAATTTAAATCAGGCTTTTCTTATTTCTCATTTTGAGTCTAAGCAATGTGTTTAAATGGAACAAGTTAAGGCAAACATTGATCAAAGCTGCATGGGTGTGGTAGTCTGTTTAACACGATGGTTCTTAACTGAGATGACTTTGCCCCCAGGGGACATAAAGTGACATCTGGAGACATTTTTGGCTGTCAGTACTAGGGGCGCTGAGGATACAGGTTCTACTTGTTAGATGCCAGGGAAGCTGCTAAACATCCTACAATGCACAGGACAGCCCAGACATCCAAGAATTATCCAGTCCAAAATGTCCATTGTGCTGCAGTTGAGAAACCCTGATTTAAATGATGGAAAAGACTGTCATTATGAATATTAGGCAGACTTCATTTTCAGGGAGGTGGAACTCTAAATTACCGAATTGGAGTTGTACTTGGTTTGAGTTCTGTAGACACGTTTAATTGCATCTCAGCCTTGTATTTTACCATTACAGCCTTCCCAGCACAGATGCTTCCAGAATGTCCATACAATGATGCTTTACATTTATAACAGCTTTTCCATGGCTTGTCCTATGGTAGGATACGTACGGCCTTTCCTCTGGCCTGGAGAAATCCTCTCGTATAGAGGGCGTTTGTTCTTCCGCTGATCGTGCCGGCATATAAAAACAGTTTCGTGCATCTTTTTATCTGACCTTTAAGCAAGGATTTTGGAAATACCTGAGGATTAGAACAAATTTCATTATGTCCTATTCACAGAATATTTTTCCTGATACACAGAGGAAAAAAGTGAAACTGAAGAGCTACAGAGAAAAGCTAGCAAGCCATCCTGGAGAAATCTCTCTTATCCACTGCCTCACTGCGGCCCTTTGTTGGCAACTCGGAGGGGCTCTCTCAGCAGCTGTCCCCCCTTAGACTGCCACAGGGGGCAGGGAGTGGCCGTAGCCCACCTCACAGTCCCATTGATGGTGTGGCACCCTCTCTGTCCCAGTGGTTCTTTACTATTGCCAGAAATTGTCTTCAGTGGCACTTTGGGAACATGGGGACACGTGCGCAAATTAGAAAGAGAGTTTGTGCAGGAGTCTGGTTACCTGGTTCCACTGAGTCTCAGGTGGGACAGGGTGACCCTCATGCCATTCTTGTGTAGGTCTGTTCGAGAATTCATCACTGATTGGCTTTTTTTTTTTAACTGATACACCAAAAGAAGCAGCTGGGTGGTATGTAAGGGCCTGCTTTATGTAAACTCTGTAATTTAAACGTTAGATTCATTTTCAGAGTGACAACATGTTCCCACTGATTCTGGAACATATGCTTGTGGAGTATAATGAACAGGGATGTGGGCTGAAAATTGGCCTACCCATTAATTTCTTATATAACTTTAAAAAGTACCAAATAGATGTAAACTGTATACAACAGCGCCCTGCCCCTCATGTTGCACTGTAGTGCTTGTGTTCAAACAACCTTCGCTCGTCCAGGGTAACTGGTTTTATCACCTCACAACGTCACGAGGAGCATGAGTGTGTTACAGTAGATGTTTTAGGAGAGACCACATTCACATAACTTTTATTATAGCATTTGTTATAATTGTTTAATTTTATTATTAGTTCTTATTAATTTTTTGCCATGCCTCATTTAAAATTAAACTTTATGTTTGGTAGGTATATATAGGGAATAAAACAATATATTTAGGGTTTGGTACTATCTGTGGTTCCAGGCATCCACTGGGGGGTCTTGGAACATATCTCCTGTGAGTTATGGGGCAATGATGTATTACACATGCATATATGATGTCTTACATAAGCATGCATAAATATGCTTGATGGCCATTTTAACACGGAAATAGTAGCAAAGGTTTATTATTTTAGCTCTCGGGTGAGTTACTCATAAAATGTGCTTTGGCTTTTGTACATAAAAGATTTGGTGAAAAAATTTCATTTGCACTGTGCTCCAAATTAGGTAGGTTAATTAGATAAAGAAATAAAAGAAGACTAAACATCTACTGGCACAGAAATGTGTGAGCAGGGTGTGGGGTGGGGGTTAGATCAGAGCCATCTGCCTGCTTCCTGACACATAGGTTAATTCATTCTTACAGCCTTTCAGATCTGTATGTAACTTGCATCAACCAAATCACATTTCAGTGTTCAGACTAAATAAACTATTCTCTCTCTCTCTCCCCGCTTCCTTCCCACTTTCCCCACATTTACGCTAGTTTAAAAAACTGTCAATCCAGATTACAATGGCAAGATACATTTGGGGGGTGGGGCTTGGCTACCACTCTGACCTTTTTAATTTGTGTTGTGCTTCATATTGGTCTCTTTGGAAACAAGCTTCATCCTCACTTTTTCGCTACTTTTAATGGCTTATAGATTTGTATTTAAGCTATTTGGATAATACCTTATTGCAAAATTGACTTAAATGCAAACAAAAGCGGCAACAGCAGTGCCAATTCTTTCCTTCCTTAGCATTTTTGCTCCAGATTACTCTGGCCTAAAAGAGGCTGTGACATTTAGAGAATGTTTTATCATGCTGTATTCAAAAGGCTAGGAAGAAAGAATACAAAGAGGAACAAAACAGAATTTCAAGGAGAGCGACAGAGCTAGAAGAGGCCTGGGAGGGCAGAATGTCTTGGAATCCTTTCAGAAACCTGTTCCAGCTTCTTCATGGTGGCAGTGAGACTGTCCCTGCACATATGCGAGTTCATAGGGCCTATGAAAAATGGCAGAAAAGAGAAGACCTAAAATTACAGTACAGATATAGGCTTCTAAAGGGAATTCTTTCAACTATTCCTTAGAGTTTGATTAATTACTTGCTTATTGCTGAAGACAGAATAGAGTGACCAGACCTGGGATTTTTAACAGAGAAAATGAGACAGCAGTTGCATAGTTCTGAGTACGAGAGAAGTGATGCACTGCAAATGTAAATGTTTTGGATTTAGTCTAACCCCTCTCAGCTCCCAGAAGTAGCAGACCTTGAAGTTTCCTTGGCTGCTGCGGATTGCAATGAGATATTTAGCCCTCAGATGAGGATGCTAATCTCATTTGTTCAATTCCATTTTAGTGCTGTTTGGGCAGATTACCAGAGAGTAATCATGCAGTTTACCACCATGTGGCTTTAATAACCCTGGCACTTCTGTTTATTAGTTTAGCGTGGATTAGAATATATGTTTGCTGCATATTAATAGAATTAATCAATCCTTTTTTGAATTAGTGAGATTTTTTCACTTGTAAATGCACACTGAGGGTCTGATTTTTTATTCATAGACACTACAGTACAAAATAAGAGGAATCATTTTTTGAATCACCGTCATCACCATCATAATAAAGTCTCACTTAATTTATGATAAACACTGAGACCACGGCGTTGTTCTGGATGCTGTATGAGCAAGATTCTGGTGAAGATCAGTTTTTCCTTCTGGTAACTCATGAACAGAGGCCTCACTCCTACTTTTGGCCACAGGCATCAGGTAAACGTGAAACTTTGTCATAGAGCAAGAAACCCTCTACTATTATAGAACCAGAAGAACAGAAACATTTTTATCTGCTGATAGAGTATACATATACACTTTCACAGACACATACATCTGAGCATACACACAAGAGTATGCACAATGTCTGTCCAGAAAGTATCTAGCTGCATACTATGAAAAAGACCTTTATTGAAGAAGATACAAGAAACATTGTACATAGGACAATGACGCCTCACTCCCTTTCAAAGTAGGCACCTTGGGGCTTCACACAATTCTCCCAATAGCTCTCATCTGCCCTGTCGTATTTTCCTGAATCCACTGTCTGTAATCCCTTCCCTTTCAAAGGGGATTTTACTTTTGGAAAAAGCCAGAAGTCATAGGGCAGCACAGCTGGGCTGGAGAGGGGCTGAGTCACCTGGGTGATTTAATATTTTGCAAAAACTCTGCATGAGATGTGATGTATGAGCAGGAGCGTTGTTGTGATGAAGCTGCCAATCACCAGTTGCTCACAGGTGAGGCTATTTTCATCATACTGCATCTCTAAACTGATGAAGAACACTGAGGTAATACTCCTTATTAATTGTTTGGCCTGGAGGGATGTACTCATGATGGACAACACCTTCCCAATAAAAAACAGTTAACATGGTCTTGCTGCAACTTTGCTGCACCTTTTTCAGATGTGGAGAACCAGGTGACTTCCTTTGGGACAACTGGGCCTTCATTTCCAGATCATAGCCATAGACCTATGATCCATCTCTGGTTATGACCTGCTTGAGGAAATATGGTTTATTAGTAGTGGTTTGAATCAAGTCATTAGTAACTGCAGCGCAATACTCCTTCTGCTCTGGTAGCAGAAGTCATAGAACAAATTTTGCCACAGCACATTTCATGCCAAGATCCTGCTACAAAATCTCGGACACAGTAGCTTATGGAATCCCCAGATCAGCCTCTAGTTCTCACACTGTCAGTTGCTGATATTTGTTAATTGCAGCCCATACATGTTCAACATTCTCAGGTGTTCTGCTTGTTGCAGGCCTTCCAGAACATGGATCACTGTCAACAGATTCTTGATCATCTTTGAAGCATTTGTGCCACACTTTTATTTGTGCTGCACTCACTGCATCACCCCAAAAGCCTCGTGAATCATCTGATAGTTTCTGTGGAGATGTTCAAGCTTAATGTAAAATTTGACTCAGTTTCATTGCTCTCTCAGTCATTTTGAATGCAATGGCCACACAGCACACATGCTTACTCAATGGCGTTACCACCCCCACTGACTAGTATAATAAAGTCATCATTGTTCACACATGCACATTCCAGTCCACTCTCCTTGGCCATCAGGTCACATTGATGTTGCGCAAACCATTCTCATTATATTAAAAATGGCTGGACTTTTCCTCAGAATTGTTAAACAACAAACTATGTAAGAAACACTGTTTAGTTCATTTTTATTATCTTGTTCAACTGAGCACAACAGACTTTGAATGAGACCTTATTTGATGCCTTATCTGTTTTAACTTTTAGGGGTAGGAAGATTAAGAAACCATGAATTCTAGCTGGGTATTTCCTAAAGTCCAATGCACACTTGAAAACTAGAAACATAATTCTCTGTTCAGGAATTAGGCGTACTATATCTTATTTGTTATTGTTCATTGGTTTTTGAAAATAGTTACTTGGTGAAAGTAATTAGAACAAAATACTTTGATGATAGAATGAAAAACAGTTTTGCATTATATTCTATACCATTAGAACACTGGTAGAATATACAGTTAATACTATCTTAGCTATTTTTTACAAAAGAATTGGTAACTGGCATTATTCAGTGACACAATAGTGCTAGTCTAACAGAAAAAGAGAGAGCGTGTGTGTGTACATGTACGTCCAAGCGACTTTTCTTATATGACCAGTTTTGTCAGTTTCCTATTCTACTGCAGCTATAACAAATGAGCAAAAATTCAGTGGATGAAGGCACACAAATTTATTATTTTATGGATTTAAATGCCAGAAGGACTAAAACCAATGTGTCAGAAGGACTGTGTTCCTTGTGGATGCTGTAGGCAAGAATATGTTTTGACATGACTCGTGACTTCTTTCTCCATCTTCAAAGCCAACTGTAGCATCTTCAATTCTTTCTCTTCTTCTATCACCACATCCCCTTCCTTGATTCTGACCTTTTTTACCCCTCTTATGAGACCCTTGTGGTTAATTACATCAGGTCTACATGGCTAATAGAAGATAATCTCCATATATCAATATTCTTAATTTAACCACATTTTCAAAGACTTTTTTTTTCCATGTAACGTATATTCACAGGTTTCAGGGATTAGAATATGGATGGTTTTGAAGGCCAAAGTTCTATGTATAACACCAATGGTACCAGCATTTCCTCTTTTATTATAGTCCTCTATTATGAGTTACAGAGAGCTTAGATGTGCACTTGCTCAATATATAAAGTTTTAGAAATGACTTGTTATCTGCTATTTGTATGTGAAATTCTTTTTTATATATATCTCACAAATTGATGGCTATCTGCTTTAGCTAGTACCAAAAGAACACAAGATGAGTTCTCATTGGTTGTCAACAGTTTGGGCCCTTTTTTGGAATGAGCTTTCTCCCTGTAGCAGCTGGCAACCTCTGTCATGTCAATTCTTATTAGCAGAAAGAGATATTCCTGTTTGGAGATTAACCTGGAGCATCCCCCTATTGCCTTGCAGCAGGTATGGGTGTTATTGGGTTTCTCCTCCTTTTCCCCAACTTGTACCGGGTGCAGCATACAAAAGGGCAACCTACACTTACTGAGCACTTCGTAGTTTCTATGCCTGTCCAGCACACTTCAACAGTGTGAACCCATTTATCCCCACAAACTCTTGCGGTTGTCTTCTTTTGCAGATAAGCAAATCCGGATGAAGTGACTGCAAGGATCATATTCTGGATGGTTGTATTCTAAAGCTTCACAATGTTACGGTGGTATGATTTAATCAGTTTATGCCCAGCTTCCAGCCATTTTGTTTTTAGAAGGAAACAAAAGGAAATTATGTATGTGGACTAAACTTATACTTGGAGCAATAGCAGATTTTAAATAGTTGTCAAAAATTATAGAATTTGTCATTGGTTGCCAACATTGTACTTTTAGGTAGAATTTTTCTTGTTTTCTTGACTTTTTCTCTTTAAACTCTATTTGCAATTCACAGAGATAGTGAAAAGAAGTTTAACTTTGGTAGTACTGACAAAGAACAAGAAAATAAGCAAATATATCAGTCTCCAAATGAGCTTATTATTTCCTTAGCCATGAAGATAATGTTTGATCTCACCATTGAAAATGTTACGCTGGGACTACAGTATCCTTTGGGCATTTCTCTGGCAGTGGGAAAAACAGCATCTCTTTTGCCCACACCTGATAAAAATTGACATAAATCACAGACTCAAATGGCAATTCCTTTGTATAACAAATTGTATGGCAGAATTTTGCCATTGACATTGTTAAGGTATCACATCAATAAAGTATAAAACCAGGAGAAAATTTAGGAAAAAGATTTAGAGACTATAAAGGCTTTGCTTTAGGGAAAAAACTTGGCAAAATGGTACAATGCTTTAGATATTCAATATTTGTGAGCTTTGAGGTATTTACTGATGGTGTAAAATCTGTATTAATATTAAATATATTACATATATTTGAGTATAAAATTGTAATAAATATTGCAGATATTTCATATATGTGTGTGTATATATATATATGCAAATATATATCATAGCAAAGTTGCAGATGCAAGGTTAATATACAAAAGTTTATTGCTTTTCTATGGACCAGTAATAAACAAGTAGAATTTGAAATTAAAAACAAAATATTATTTGTATTAGCACACCCAGAGTGAAATACTTAGGTATAAAGCTAATAAAATATGTACATGATTATATGAGGAAGTTATAAAATTCTGATGAATGAAATCAAATAAGAACTAAGGAGAGAGAGAGATATTCTGTGTTCAAGGATAGAAAAACTCAATGTTACCAAGATTTCAGTTCTTTCCAACTTGATCTGTAGGTTCAATGCAATCCTCACCCAGCAATTTATTTTGTGTATATCAATGAACTCATTCTAAAATTTATATGGAAAAATCTAATGACCCAGGAGAGCCAACACAATATTGAAGGAGGAGAACAAAGTCGGAGGATTGATACAACCTGACTTAAAGACTCACTATAAAGCTACAGTAGTAAAGACAGTGTAGTATTGGCACCAAAAAAAGATAGAAAAATCAATAGAGCTGAATAGAGAGCCCAGGAACTGACCCACATAAGTACAGCCAACTATGTTAACAAAGGCGCAAAAGCAGTGCACTGGAGCAGAGTCTTTTCAACAAACGGTACTAGAATAGCTGGACATCATGTGCAGAAATAAAAATAAAAAGTGAATCTGGAGACAAACTTTACATTTCTCACAAAATTAACTCAAAAGGATCACTGACTTAAATGCAAAATGCAAAACTAAAAATCTCTAGGTGATAACCTAGAAGAAAACATAGATGGTCTTTAGTATGGAGAAGACTTTTTAGAGGCAAGACCAAGGGCAAAATAATGAAGCTGGACCTCAGGCAAATTAAAAACATCTGCTCTGCAAAAGAAGGTAAGCCACAGAATAGGAAAAATATTTGCAAAAAACACATCGAAGAAAAGACTGTTATGAAAATATATGAAGAACTCTGAAAACAATAGAGAAATAAACAACCCTGTTGTTTTTTATAAGGACTTTAACAGACACCTCACCAGAGAAGACACACAGGCAGTAAATATGCATAAAAAGGCACCCCACATAACATATCTACCTATGAGAATGGTAAAAATATGGAACGCTGACAATACCAAACACTTAGACTGCAATAAGAGGACCTCATTCGTTGCTGGTGGAGATGCAAAATCATACCATCACCTTGGAAGTTTGTCATTTTCTCACAAAACAAAGCATACTCTTACAATATGATCCGGCAATCACTCTCCTTGGTGTTTACCTTTAGGAGCTGAAAACTTATCTCTACTTAAAGACCTGGATACAGATGTCTATAGCAGTTTTGTTCATAATTGATAGAACTTGTAAGCAATTAAGATGTCTCTCAGTGGGTGAATACATAAATATTGTGGTATGTCCAGACGATAGAGCATTATACAGTGCTAAACAGAAACAAGCTATCCAGCAAGGAAAAGCCATGAAGAAAAATTAAAAGCACATGTGAAAAAGCTAATTTGAAGAGACTACATATTATATGATTCCAACTGTACAACATTCATGAAAAACCAAAACCGTGGATACAGTAAAAAGATCAGTGGTTGCCAAGGGTTGGTGGCTGAGGAGGGATGTGTAGGTGGAGCACAGAGGATTGTAGGGCAGTGGAATTTTTTAATAATATCATAGTGATGAAAACATGCCATTACACACTTCTCCATACCCATGCAATGCATAACATCAGGAGTGAAAAGTGGTGTAAACTATGGTCTTTGGGTGATTATGATGTGTCAATGTGGGTTTATCGATTAGAACAAATATACCACACTGGTGGGGGACGTTCATAATGGAGGAGGCTAGGCATGTGTAGGATGGAAATGAAGAACAAACTGACAGGGAACAGAGAGGGTGGGGGAGGGTTATAATGGGGGAACGAAGGGGAAGGATCAAGTCAAGGAACATGTACAGAGGACCCATGGGTGAAGACAACAGCGGGGGGAAGGATTGAATGTAGGAGGTGGAGGATGGGTAGGGCAGGGGAGAGTAATAGAGGAAAAATGTGGGCAACTGTAACTAAACAACAATAAAAAATACAAAAAAAATCTCTGTAACTTCCCCTAAATTTTGCTTTGCTCTAAAAAATAAAGTCTTAATAAGAAAGAAAAGATATTATATTTTGACACAACACATATTAATTTTCCCCTCTGAGATCTTCAATAGTATTTGAAAGGATTGTACATCCAGGCATTAAATACAGCCATAGCTACCTCTGGCAGGGGTGTGAAAAGAATCACACACTTTTTGTGTAAGAGAAACGAACCCCCTGACTCAAGCTCGAGTTTCTAGCTTTAATGTAAGAAACTGGTGAGAAAAACATTTATGGCATTCTCCACAAGCTATAGGTAAGTGGAATAGTTCATAATTCAGACATCAATGTTACATAGCCTATGATGGAAATTGCAATAAAACATTCACGTGAATTCTAATTCTATTTTTTAATCAGCACTTACCACAAACTGAATGTATTTGATTTCCTATGAAGTTGGAGATACTAACATAATAAAGAAACAAATTAGCTGGGGAAGAGATACTTGACTTCATGTTAGAGAATATTTTCATTATATGGTAACTTTTGATTTTCTGTATCACAATATTTTAGTGGAGTTCCTGATAATTAATATTCAGATAATAAAGATACCTTGTATTCAATCAAAAGAAAGAAGGAAAGCAAGCAACAAATCAGCAATTTTATTGCAGAGATTATTCCCATGAGCTGGGTTTTTGGTTTGTTTGTTTTGTATAAATTGAGTTGCATTTATGTGCCTGGAAATACCTTATTCATCTAATTAAAAATGTCCTTACCTATCCAGGACAGCTAAATATTTTGCAAAACCAATAGCTAGAGGTAGCAAGTTCATTTCCAAATCCTTTCCAAGATAATCTTTATGACGTTTGATAAAACTAAACTTAATCTGATTATTTAAAAAATTGAAAGATAATATTGATTTAAGATACTTCTTTCTAATATGAAGCTTTTCAACTGTAAAGTAGTTATTACAATATATATTAATTTTTATGAACCTCTGTTTAAAAATGTGTATATGTATACATATATTTATATAAAGAAATATTACAGTTACAAGTGACCTTCAAAGGTGAAATGGAAACAAGCTGTATTTCTATTTTTGCTCCTGCTACTATCTTTGTCTTATGGTAACAAAAACATTTGTCAAATAATAATAGTAAAATATTAAAGGGAATTTCCTAAATAAAGAGACTACTGGATTTTGCCTACTGCAAGTTTCTTTTGACTCACAGAAGATAATTGTTTTAAATTTTCCCCTAGAATATTATTAATCATAAATATTTATTACATAAAAAGTGATTGAAAGAGCAAACAAAATTCTATGGCACAAGTGAGTGCAGCATCTGGAGTCAGATGCCGACTGTCATGACGCTGTGGGGACAGAGCCTTGACTCTCGGCCCTGCAGTTGGCGAGCTGTGCACTGTTGGCTCATCTGCTGACACTCTGACTGTTGACTTTGTCTTCAGTAAAATGCTAACAAAATACCGTTCTCCATAAGGCTGTCGAGAGGTTTAGTTAGAGAATGTCTGTTAAATACATATAATTTTATCTTGTACATAGTAAGTGCTCAAGTAATGAAATTCTTGTCTTTAGTGGCAAAGCATCTTTCTTTCCACCACTGTTGTCCGTAGAAGTACAATTATTTGATAATAACTTAGTGCAGATGATTTTTTTTAAATGAAAGAAAACATGATATTTTGACTGTCTTAAATTGTGCAAGTTTATATTCCTGAAAACAGTGACAAATTTCTTATTTGAGAATTCTGTTTTCACTATTGGTAAGCGCTAGAACATTGCTGTATTGAATTGGAGTTTCCTTCTTTTTTCTTTCAGCATCAGTGAGAGATACACTTGAATGTCCCTGTTGAGAGTCATGTACACTTACTCTGTCACTTACTTGCCTAGAAAAGACATTAAAGTACTTTTGCTTAGCAAGTGTTATGCTGGTGGATTAGATGCAACTCTACAGATACACTGTAAAGTATAATCTAATGTCAGAATGCATGAACACTTTTCTAGTTCATCATCACATCGCTGTTTCTACACACAGTCTCTGAACATGCTTTGAAAATCAGCGGACATTACTAATGATCCCAAACAACACACTAGGCACTTGTGGCAATTGACTCCTGTCTCCTCTCCATCACGTTGTCCTCATTTTAGAAACCATTCAAATCCAAACTTCTGTTGCAAGCCCCTGTGGTTCTTTGAATTTGAGGATAATACCTGGGATAATATTTGTAATATCTGGGTCAATAAATTCTGGTAAAAAGTGCCCCTATGACAACTGTCATCTCCAAAAAGAAGATATACAGCTTTTAAAATTATTCTCATTTTAGTATGCTTCATGTATTTATGAACTAGAGCTAGGCTTTATAATATAATGGCATGTCTCGAGTCTACAAATTCCAAATGTTCTCTTATTAGCAGTTCATTAACATGAAAAACTTGCTTGAAAAGATTTGACGTAAACATTTTTTAAATAAAAATGTACAACTTACCAAGGCATTATGAGTTCTGAGGGAAATTTTAAAATCAAATTCCAAATATGTTATGGGGGGAAATCTTGGGAGACCAGAATGATATTAATCTGAGGACACAGTAACATCTTCAGAGGTTTAACCTCTGTACTTCTACAGCTGTAAGGGCATAGAGGGCCTTTCCCGGGGTTTCTCATCAGGAAATAATAAACTCTAGCTTCTTGGGAGAGCATACCAGCTCTGTATGGGATTCAGGCACCTGGCTTTGCCTCTAGCTCTGCTGCTGTAACAAGGTGTGAATCTGAGTATAACTCAAGCTCTCTAAATGTCAACTTCTTCATTTATTAATGGGTACCGTCTTGCCCACCTTTCAGGACTATTATACACATTAAATGAAATAATGTCCAGAGAGTGCATGCTGTACAGTAAACACCTTTAATAGTAATTTTTCTCACGGTTCCTACCTTATCAGAAACAGGGCACAATGAGATAATGAAATATTCAATAAAAGTGTGTGCTTTGGTTCAAATCCACATACGGAAAGAAGGCTAACACTATTTTCTGCTGAGATATCATTCTCTATCTTTCTCCAATTCTAATCAATCCTATTATTCTTCTAAGGCGGAACAAAAGAATAAGATTTTTTCATACTTCAGTGAGAACAGAACTGTCACCTTAAACAAAGGTGAGAAAAAAGAGATGGCACCACAAAAAGGTAGATATTTTATAAATTTACTAAATATTTTAAATTTAGTTTTGAGTTTAATTTCTAACAATCTGGCTGTTCATTAGGCCCTTTCTAAGAATTCATTTGCAGTCCAGTACAATGATTACCTTGATCAATGGCCTTCTCATCCACTATGTTAATAATTGCATGCATGTGCGTACCAGGCAGAGCCTGAGTTTAACTCCTAGCCTGCCGTCTAGTTAACAGAGGATCTCCCTGACACCTAGCACTGTGGGAAGGCCAGTTAAGACACAGAAAGAGTAATCCCGTGTCCACACACGTGGATCTGTTTCTCTCAGAATCAGTTGCTTGTTTTAACCAAACTGCCCTAGAGACTTGTTCATTCAGAATTTGGTGTTTCTTCCCTCTTGAAAGTAATCCAAAAATCTTATTACAAAAAATGTCAGACAACCTTAAATATTAATAACACTTTATCTGTAACATTTCTTTCTCTTAGCATGCTGTACAGACTATTTTATTCAGCACTTGAAGGTTTCAGCACTTTGATTACTAACCAGGAATTCCTCCATTGGATGTCCATTTCTAAAACCACTCGTATGAATTTGCCATGTCAGTTAACCCAATATTACCTTCAGGAATCATGTGAAGGATGGAAACACTCAAGAATGTGGTTTACTTTCACCTTCTGTTGGCCCCAAATGGGTTTGAATTAATTTTACACAGGAAAATAACCATTCCTTAAAAGATTTTAAACTCTCCCCCACAGGTTTAACATCTACATAGATAACTTTTTGTAAATCTTTTCCTTTGTAGGAAATGAGAAGGAAGAGTCAGAAGAGGGAAAATGGGGTAGAGTAGGAAGAAAAACAAGGCATGGCCCAGTCAGTGTTAGAATATATAAGGGAGAAAACAGACATCTAATTTTGCCTATCAAGAAGAAAAAGAACAGATTGATTTTCTTTTCACTGGCATTCTATTGTCCAAGAGTCTCTACCAGCCAGGTATAGGATGAGCGTAGTCAGGTTGGGACTGATTTCCTAAAACCCTTGACCTTAGAAAAGATCCTGTTGTAGTCCTTTAGCCAGCTCTCTGGCTGCAGAACAAGAGCAGTTGCCAGATGTAATTTTCCAAAGCACACGCTTTCCTCAATGCCTGGCCCTAAAAGCTGCAATGAGGGTCTTACCAGTTATCACAACTCCCTCTAAGATTGCTAGAAAAAAGTTCTTATAATTTTCTCTAAAGTAACACAAACTGTAATAAGTTACATGACTTATCATTTAGATGCCATAACAGAATTGAATTTCTACTACAATATACTCTCCTCAACTTCTAAAGCAATAGTATTCATTAGAGCACGTACAATTCTGAAGGAACACAAATGTGTAATTATAGTGACTATGCTTTACTTTTATTTTTGAATCACATTTTAAATGCTTTTATTAAACTTTTTCTTTCAGTTTTTAATAACTAGGCTGATGCTTATATTGTATCATAAGTTTAGCTCCTTATAATCATTCTTGTTACCAATCTTGCCAACATTTCATTTTT
>VMDR010024849.1:0-14779 GCA_007922815.1 Macrotus californicus | reverse complement strand
TCAATGTATATAATTCAATTAAATGTTTTGTCATTTAAAATTATTTAGAAAATAGCACTTTTAAAAGATGCCACTTTAAAAATGACAAAATAAAAAATAATCTACCAAAAGACAACTCTATCTAAAACATGTTTATGCTTGTCATGAAGAAAATTATAGAACTTTATTAAAGCACATTAAAGTAAAAATGCAACATCACAAAACAGAAAGTCAATATTTAAAGATGTTTAATACTTTCCAAAATGATCAAAAGATAGAGTTAAATTTCAATAGGGTTTAAACAAAACTTGAAAATCAATAAAAATTTATGTTGATGAACAAATATCCAAAATAAGCAAGAAGCCCATTAAAAACAAATCAGATAATCCTAGGAGACATCTCACTGCAGGTTACAGGGTCTGTTTTCTAATTATGTTGCTGAGACAGGGCAATTGAACATCCCAAAGGGCAGAATAAACTCAGTTTCTGGAAAAGGTTTACGCTGTAGATGAATGGAAAGGGATGGGTTCTGCAATAACAGAGATATCATATGCCTAAAAGTTTAAAACATTTTTTAAGTATTTTATTCTTAGAATATTCAAATATACATAATAATAAAACATAAAATGATCACCTATATTTAGT
This sequence comes from Macrotus californicus, assembly GCA_007922815.1. Classification (NCBI taxonomy): domain Eukaryota; kingdom Metazoa; phylum Chordata; class Mammalia; order Chiroptera; family Phyllostomidae; genus Macrotus; species Macrotus californicus. The sequence continues at coordinate 14,155 of VMDR010024849.1, read as the reverse complement.
CACGGTTCTCCAGTTGAGAGAGAGAGATTTATAATTTATTTTAAGAAATTGGCTCATGCAGCTTTGGAGACTTGGTGAGTCTGAAACATGGTGAGGGAGGCCAGAAGACGAGATTCATGAAGAGTTGCAGTTTGAGTCCAAAGGCAGTCTGCTAGCAGAATTCCTTCTTGCTCAGGGTGGTCTTTTAGGCTTTTGATTGACTGGATGATGTCCACCCACATTATGGACAGTAATCTGTTTTCTCAAAGTCCATCAATTTAAATCTTAATCTCATTTGAAAAAACACCTCCACGAAAACGTGCAGAATATTTGACCAAGTATCTCTGCACCATGACTCAGCCAAGTCGACACAGAAAATTAACACATAAAATTGTAACCACCATCTAAATTTAACAGCTGTTAATATTTTACCATATTTTCTTGACTTGGGTTTCTTGGTTTTATGCAAAAGTATTTTATGGTAATTTATAGACATCAGGATATTATACCTTATATACCTCAGCATGCCTTTATAAAAATTAAGAATATCTGCTCCTTAACCACACTAACAATATTATGTCTAACAAAATTATCAATAATTCTATGTCAAGATTCAGTTTTCCCCAATTGTCTCAAAGTGGTGTTTATGTTTGCTCAAACCAAAATTTAAGTTAAAATTACACACTAAATTCAGTTGTTATACCTATTCTATGCCCTTTAATTTCTACATCCCTCCACTCCCTCTAATGTTCCTTACTGCAGAAATGAACAAGTATTCTTCAAAATCTCCAACACTCAGAATTTGACTGATTGAATCATGTGCTGTTTCAACTTCCTCTCTCACTTTTGTTTTCTGTGAAAGGCAAGTTAAATTTAAAGAATAACTGCTTACAGTAGATAATTTTGCAAAAATATTTCATGAGTGACGCTGTGGACTTCATTTTGTATCACATGATGATATCCGTAACGTCAGCTTACAGAGTTAAGGTGGTGAGGGTTCCTTCCATTACAAAATTATTTTCCCCATGTATTCAACTAAAATATGCGGGCTGCCACCTTGGAAACATGAAATTTGGCAGTTCTCCATCAATGTACCATCTAATGGTGTTTGCACCCACTGACGATTTTCACCAGAATCAATTAAACATTAGAGATCTAAAATGGGGATTGTTTGACGCTGTCATTTCTTAGCGGATGTTTTTCTACACAGAAGAGGTGCCTCATCAACTGGGGCTGTACATGAGAAAGGTTGAATGGATGTTGATTTACTTCCATTTATCATTTTTAATAAAGAATTGATATAATTGTTATAATAGCAAGCTATGATGATTTTTTAAGCAAATTTTGTTAATTTGGGCTTTGTTATTTGCTGTTGTTTTCAGATTGTTGCTTTTATGAGTACGCTTTTAAACTATTGGATTTCTATATACCTATTATTTTGTCCATATTATTTTCATTCTCAAACTGAACCCCTACATGGTTGTTTCTGCATTCTATTTGATGGAAACCCTTTGGTCTTAGCTTCCCTGTTTTCTGGTGAAAAAGAAAAAAAAGCCCCATGTACAATGCTTAGCCTCAAATTGAAATCAGTCAATTTTGCAAAAATGTAGTTGTTTAGCAAGGAATGGTGTTTAGAGACAAAAATCTGGGCACTTAGAGTGCTCATTGATATTGAAGTGTCATTTCTCCTGGCCTTTTCAGTCTACAGACCTAGACGACCTACATACTTAAAATCATAGGTTCATATTGGCATTTTCAATTTAAACTTAACTTTGTTTCTATACTTCAATCACTTTTCTTTTATACCAAAAATTGTTATTTTACTTATTTTGTAATACATCAATAAAATTACTTTTTAACTTTATAGTCTATGAAATACATAAATTAATTTTAAAAATGTTAATATTACTATAAATAATAAAATAACTTATTAAAGTTTAAAAAACCCTAAAGTATTTTTCATTGTAGACTAAATTGCACTAAGAGGTATATTAAAAGTTATTTTAACAACTATACCCTTATATAATACCCTTTATCTCATCTTTCTGAATATGTTTCTTAGTTCTCTAGTATAAGCAACAAATAGTCAGCTTATAACCATTTTATAGAACTCACTTTCCCTTTGTCTGTCGTTGCACATCAAACATCCCACTTGAAATCATAACATTATGTTGTGATTTTTATTTTTGCATCTTGAAATATGATTAGGTTTCTACTGTTCTGTTTGTCGGCTTTAAATAATATCTATTGACTTCTAATTTTTACTGATGAGACAATCAATCATCTAATCCTATTTTTCTCCTCTACTCACTTTCTTGTTTCTTTTTTTCATGTTATTTCTACATTATCAGAGCAAAGAATACAACATACTGTTATTTACCCTTGTGCCAATAATTATTTTAGAGCATTAATTACATTCAAAGTTCAACACCAATTCTTTTGTCATAGTTTTCATAATTATCACTCTGGCAGATTCCTCAGAAAATGCTCACAACCATCATGTTCAAAATAGTTTTTCTTTAGTCTTGATTCCTGAAGGATAGTTTAGCTAGAGAGTAAGTCATTAGTGCATTATTTTCTTGCACATCTTAGAGAGGTTGCCATATCATTTTGAGATAAAATATTGCTGCTGAGGTCAGATGACATCCTGCTTTCATTTCCTTTGAAAGAACTTGGTCCTTTTGTTAGAAGCCCAGAACAAGATTATCTCTAGTGTGTAATTAATGCCAGCATATGCTCCAAGTTGACAATTCACTATATAGTTTTAGTCTTCTGTAATTTCAAGAAAACTTTCTTGAATCATATTTTCAGATATTAGTTCTGCTCCATTCTATTTTTTTTCTCCTTTAGGGTCTTCATTTCTATATCTACTGAATGCACAGGGTCTTCATTTCTATATCTATTGAATGTACTTTATCTTTCTTCTATACTTATCCATTTTTCTCAGATTTTTTTTGGTCTCTTCCCTTGTACTGAACTTCCTTATTTCTATCACCTATGTCCCTTCATTATATAGTCATCTGAGCTCATCTTTAAATGTCAGTAATTTATCTTCATCTAAGATGATTTTTCCTTTCTGAAAATTTTTCTGAATTCTCTCATATCTTTTTACATCTTTGTGCTATTTAAGCCACTTCTCCAGAGTTTTGCCATTTATGCATCATAATTGTGTCTATTCTTCAATGCTTTATTTTTATTTCTTTTTTGTTTCAATATTCTTGTGCTTTGTGGTTTTCTGTCATGTATATTTATTTGTAAACAATTTTGTGTTATATCATCTACAGTTTTCTTATAGTATCTCTGCTAGTTTTGGCTTTTTTAATTTCTAAAAGTGTTAGATATTCCTAGTATTTTGGTTAAAAGATGAATTCTATGGAGGTACAGGAGGTGACTGAAGTGGTTCTTCTGATTTCTTAGCTCAAGGTTTCCCTCTTCAGTTGCTACAACAAAGGGAAGTTGTTTTATTTTTGGTACCTTTTTGTGGGCAGCCTTTCTCTGGTTCTTGATTCCTCTCACGTTCTAGAAATGCTACTTACCTTTTTAGTTATGGCTGCCACCTTCAAAGGACACCTCCAATTTCCAGGTAGCTTCTCTCTCTGTGCCCAAGCATTGGGTGCTGCCAATCCCAGTCTCATGCACTTTGATGCCTGCTCCATTCAACTCTTCCACTGTGAGTCTCCAGAACTGCCGCATTTCATCTGCACCTCAGCGGTGCCCTTGGGGTTGAATCCTCTCCTTCTGAAGGTAAACCTGACCTCTCCCACTGCCAGCATGCTTTTGTACTTCGCAGTTTTCTGTCCAATTTCTTCTGGATTCTATACAAAATCTGGGGTTCTGGCAACAGTTTTGCCTGTCCTGTGTATTTTTCACTAATTACATGTACTTTGGAGTTTATAATCTTCTGTGTCTCCTAGTTACACTATAGAAGTAACTTGTGAGAGTTTCATTTGCTTTCCTTTAACTATTTGTGAATGTTAGTAGAAAGTTTCAGGTGATTCCAATGTAGGCTGCTGCCATTATCCCAGGGAGCCTGAAACTCCTAGATTTCCTCAGCTTAATTTAAATTAAAAAAATAATAATATTTAGAATAAAATATAGGTGATTATCTGTATGAATATCAACATGGAACATTTTCTTTAGCAGGACTTCAGAAGTTGTATTAGTTGGCTGAGAGGGTCATAACAAAATACTACAGACTATACACATTAAACAACAGTAATCAATTTTTTCACAGTTCCATTTTTTTTGTAATTTATAGGAGGTTTGTTTAAAACAACATGACAAAGAAAATTTCTAGTTAAATGCATTTACCATGAAAATACGGAGATAAAGAAAGCAAGAGTGGCAGTTATGACCACGAAACAGAATAAAATTTAGTAAAATAAAAAGTAAACAAAACCAAAACTATTATATATTGAAAGAGAAATACAGTCTACTTATTATTATTACTTATTACTATTATTTAAGTCTACAAACCAATTTTTATTATTTTGTGTTTTTTGTTTGTTTTGTGTGGCTTACTTGTTTGTCCATTTGTATTTTGGGTGAGGACACTGAAGCTCTGCTCTCTCTGGACCAACTTGTTAAGGTTCAGAATTGACCAATAAACCACACCTTTCATCTCCATCTGTCTTCTAAGCCAATGCAGAAATAGTGAAAGAGTCAGACAGATGGACACTGAATTATCAAAGCTCATATTGGAGAAATGGCCTTTTTCCTGTGGACACCTGGGCTACCGAATTCAGATAATAGACATTCATATCAAATCAGTCACCAATAACATTGGACATAAGACAGACCTACACTGCAGGGGCAGGTTCTTTACCCCAAAGCACCTCACATATCCATGAGGAATTAAGTGCACACAGTCTCTAGAGAAAGGGGAGTAACAAAACAGGGAAAGGAGGAGGCCCAACTGTTCATGTCCAGTTCTCCAACCCTAAAACATCAATTACTGAAGTTGCTCTGCAAGAGAGAAATGCATGAGAAGGCTGGAACAGGTCAGTGGTCACATGCTAATGACTGAGCCTCCATTTCACAGGGGCTGCTAATTGTCACAAGTATCAATACTCAGTTTCTTCAATAATAATTTTTTTAAAAGCCTTGTTAGTTTTACTGGGTAGATGGATGTCCAACTAGACACTACTACTTTTCCAAAATCTTCCCTGAGACTTAATGCTATGACACTAAGTTCTGGCCAGTAGAATGACAATAGAAGATACGTGTCACATACTAATCAAGCCTTTCTTTTTTTAAGGTAGTTTTATTTATTTATTTATTTATTTATTTTAATTTTTTTTATTGTTGTTCAGTTACAGTTGTCTGCATTTTCCCCCCACCACTGCCCCCCACCCCAGCCAATCCCACCTCCCTCCCTTACTTCTACCCTCTCCCTTGGTTATGTCCATGTGTCCTTTGTAGTAGGTCCTGAAAACCCTTCCCCCCACTGTCCCCACCCCTCTCCCCTCTGGCTATTGTTAGATTGTTCTTAATTTCAATGTCTCTGGTTATATATTGTTTGCTTTTTTCATTTGCTGATTATGTTCCAGTTAAAGGTGAGATCATATGGTATTTGTCCCTCACTGCCTTGTTTATTTCACTTAGACCTGGAATAGCTGCAGCAATTTTGAGAAAGAAGAACAAAGCAGGAGGGATCACGATACCTGATATCAAACTGTATTATAAGTCCACTGTAATCAAAACAACCTGGTACTCTCATAAGGACAGTCACATAGACCAATGGAACAGAAGAGAGAGCCCAGAAATAAACCCAAGTCTCTGGGGTCAATTAATATTCGACAAAGGGGGAAGAAGCATAAAATGGAGTAAAAATAGCCTCTTCAACAAATGGTCTTGGGATATCTGGACAGCTACATTCAAAAAAATGAAACTTGATCACCAACTTACACCATACACAAAAATAAATTCAAGGTAGATAAGAGACTTAAATATAAGTCGTGAGACCATAAAAGTCCCAGAGGAAAACATCAGCAGGAAAATCTCAGATATTCCAAGCAGCAACATCTTCCTTGATATGTCCTTTAAAGCAAGGGACATAAAGGAAAGAATAAACAAATAGGATCTCACCAAATTAAAAAGCTTCTGTATGGCTAAAGAAAACAGCATTAAAATGAACAGAGAACCAACTATATGGAAAAACATATTTGCCAATGATGCCTTGGACAAGGGTTTGATCTCCAAAATATAAAAAGAACTCACATGACTCCACTCCAGGAAGACAAAAACTCCAATTAAAAAACTAGCAAAAGACTTGAACAGACACTTCTCCAAAGGCATACAGAGGGCCCAGAGACATATGAAAAGATGCTCAGCATCACTAGCCATCAGAGAGATGCAAATTAAAACCATGAGATACCACTTCACACTGATCAGAATGGCCATCATAAACAATCAACAAACAACAAGTGTTGGAGAGGATGTGGAGAACAGGGAACCCTAGTGCACTGTTGGTGGGAATGCAGACTGGTGCAGCCACTGTGGAAAACAGTATGGAATTTCCTCAGAAAACTAAAAATGGAACTGCCTTTTGACCCAGCAATGCTGCTCCTGGGATTATACCCTAAGAGCCCTGAAACATCGATCCAAAAGAACCTATGCACCCCAATGTTCATAGCAGCACAATTTACAGTAGTCAAGTGCTGGAAGCAACCTAAGTGCCCATCAGTCAATGAGTGGATAAAAAAACTATGGTACATTTACACAATGGAATTCTACGCAGCAGAAAGAAAGAAGGAGCTTCTACCCTTTGTAACAGTGTGGATGGAACTGGAGAGCATTATGCTAACTAATCAAGCCTTTCAATGTTGTACACTCCACTGGCTGGGAGAAGATGAAAACTTCAGGCTCAGAGTTGTAGCAGTTCAGAACAGAGCATTTCAGCTATCCTCAACTCTGCCACCTTGAAGTCACAAGTACAAGCCACTATATTTCAGGCCATCTTGGTTATAGCTACTTAGCCTCTGCCCTAAGTAACACAAAATAGGTAATTGAAAGTGGATTCATGTCAAATGTAAACCTAAGAGCATTAGATTAGCTATTGACCGGTAGGTAGTGATGGCAAAGACATTCATTACATGAGAAATAGTTGGTGATATTTATTGTGCTATGATCAGTTGTCATCTTCAGTAAGTTCAAAGGTTGACTATATGCCCACAGAGTTCTATAATTTTATCAGAACTCATCAGTGTGTGTTGGAAGCACCTTACTGCTTTCTACAAAGTCCTACTCAGGCTAATTATAACTAGTGACTCTGAGAGAAAGAATCATCCCTGGAGAAAAGTTCTCAGCCTTCAGAACCTCAATTAAGAGTTTTCTACCAGACAATGGGAGACAATGGAAAGCAACCAAGCGTTGAAAATCAATTTACAAGTATTACATTCCCACGGAAGCCCAGTTTCCAGAAGGCATCAAGGTAGCCAAAATAAAATTAAAGTAGAAAACAATGGATCAGACAAAAGACAATTTAATAAGAAAGGTAAGCTGGAGATCTTGGCAATTTTTGTAAAGCACTTCTTTGAACCTATAGACCAGAACCTTACTAAGTCAAAGTGGGCAATCATATATTTTTTAAAAAATTCATATGCCTGGCCCTTAAAAGCGTGTGACTATTAATCCTCTGATATAATCCCTAGAACCAAACTAAACCAGCAAGAAGCTGTTCAACTTCCAGTATCAACTTCTGATGAGGTTACAAACGTAATGGAATAATTTGTGCCTCAGAGGGAAGATCCATATGCCATCCGGAAGAAGGGACTAGGGAGTTCTGATCAGGGATCAGGATCAATTTTGATAGGAAGACATTTTTCCACAATCAGAGCAGGGCATTAAAGGTGAGATCATGTGGTATTTCTGCCTCACCGCCTGGCTTATTTCACTTACCATAATGCTCTCTAGTTCCATCCATGCTGTTGCAAAGGGTAGTAGCTCCTTCATTTATTTTTTTCATTAACATTTATTTTTTATTATTAAGTCATTTATTTTTAATGTGATTTATCTTGCCTTACTTACATCTGATATACTATTTTATACATTTTTAATGCTGTATTGATAATATTTTTGTTGCAAATTTTCTTGTCCTCAAATATATTTTCTTTGTCTCTATGTTCTATTTCTATAAGTTGTATTTCTTATTTCCATATTTTATATATTTACCTTTAAGACTTTGAAAGGCAGCATTAACCTTGTATTGTAATTAAACTCAGAGCCAAGAATAAAATAGCATAATTTCTGTATTGTCTTCCTCCTTCAGGTGTGTTAAATTTCTGCCTGGCTACATGTGCCCAGCTTTCCCACCAACCTTCTCATGATGTGTTAGAATAATCTAGGGTTTTAATTACAGATAATGACTTCAGATTTTTTTAGATAATATCTATCTTTAATTTTTTTAATCCTCACCTGAGGATATGTTTATTGACTTTAGACAGAGAGAAAGGGGGAGAGAGAGCAGAATGGGGGAGAGAAACATCAATGGGTTGCCTCCCAGTACCCACCCTGGCCCCTGCAAACTTGCTTTGGTGTCTGAGAGGATGCTCCAACCAGCTGAGCCACCCAGCCAGGGAAATAATGTCTGTTTGTAGTTTAAGAATAATTTTTGTTGGTTTTATTCATTTTTTAAACATTCATAAAAATTTAATTTTTATATATTTAACTAGTTTATCAATCAGAGTCCAACCAAAAAAATGAAAGCACTTTGTCTTAGTACACAAACAATTTAAGGCAGGGACTTTCCTGCACAGGTGAAGAGCAGGCTGGGAAGCCACAGAAAAGGCAGTAAAGTTACCCAGAGATTAGCAAAAGCAAGGAGCCACTACTGTCTGGAGGGACAAGAGGAGTGGCAGTGGTACTGGGCTAGGTCACCTGTGGTGATCACAGTTGACCTGCCTGGGAGAGCTGGAGCCACCAAGGTGATGCAGCGCCTGCAAGATATACTACAGAAAAAAATCTAATTTCCTTCATTTTTTTAATCTTCTGTAAGGGACTATCATTGGCTAAAAATCAGCCAAAAGCCAGCTGACAAGAGGGCTGAAAGATTTAGACCCATGTGACACAGGGCAGAGCAAGGAGAGGACAAAGAGCGGATCTGGGGGACAAGAGGCCCCGGGCTTTTACTGTCCACTTCTTTCTGTTACTCAGCATCCATTTTCCCTCTTCTACTCATATTTAATAACTGTATGTTTCCACCTAACATGAAGCACCAATCCATTGTACAAATGTAGATAATCTCATTCTCTTCCCAATAAGGAGAGACACTAAGAACCATCAATCGTTGAATCATCTCCAAGACAATCAGTCCTTACCACTCAGGTCTAGATATGCTTCCTTATTAACATGACCTATGACTTAATTTAAGTACCAACATCACATCTGACAAAAATAACAGTGAAAAGAAAAGGAATCATTGAGTACTACATACCTTAAGAATACATATTTAGCTGCTATAATTCTTGAGTCTATACCTAGTTCCAAGGCCATATTTGAAAGGTTTCTCCTTTCTCCTGCCATTTCGTTTTCATAGTCTTCAGCAGCGCCTCAGGTGGTCCATGCTTTCAGCTGCTGGGATTATCTAAATCTAATTTCTGAAGTGTCTTGAGTCCTTAGTGTCAGTGTTTTTATTGGGCTACTCCATCTTTCTGCTGGCATTTACTATCAGACATGGAATTATTAAGAAGTATCCCAGCTCATTTCTAGGTTGCAGAAATACCAACTGCTCCCATTTGTGAAAGAAACCCAATTGTCCCCTTTGCAATCGGGATCAATCATTTAAATTCCTTCTCTATCTGTTGATTCTGTGGTTTAAAAGACCTCCAGTACGTAGGTGGTGGTCTGAACTGATAGTTTGATGGGAGCACTATTGCTTCTTCTACTGGAAACATTCCACCATGGGAATAAAGACCTCACTGCTGCACAATTCTTGGAATGAAATCAGTTCCTTCATCAGAAGTAATGTGTGGAACACCATCGTGACACACAGGGCTTTCTCTACGTCCTCATTTGTTGTAGGAGTAATGTTATAAGTAAGGAAGGTAAGTCCAAACTCAGAATGAATCTCTATTTCAGTGAAAACAAATTACTGCCTTCTCCATGATGGAGGAAAGGCAATGTTAGAAGGTTAACTGGTCTCCTGGTAACTGGAACCATATCAGGTCCCCAGAATTGGCCTCTGCTATTGGTTAAGTTGGACAGCCAGCAGGGGCTATAGCCATATCAGCCTTGACAGAAGAAGGTCATGTTGTTGAATCTACACAAAGCTGCCAAAGCCATTTTATACATAGTTACAGGAGATTTTATATATATATATATATATTATACATATGTATATATTATATATATATTCCTTTCACCAGATGATCACCTCTGAGTAGGCATGTAAAATATCAAACAATTACTTCAAGCTGGTGCCAGCTTATCCTGCAGAGCTCTCTAACAAAGCCTGAGGTGTTTTTTTCTTTGTATGTCAGCTATTTGCAAGAAACTCTCCATGAATCCATAGGTGTGGGCAGAAGGAATCGTGACAACGCAGCATGAGTAGGTGTCATGAGAGCCTGAGCCACCTGTCCATGCAGTTTTTTTTTTGTTCCTTGCATACATTCCTGAGTTTAATCTAGATCATAAAACTTCAATTTTATAATTATTGATCCTTCACAATCTTATAGACAGGTCTGATAACACCTAATGCATGGTAGACATCTCTGTCATGGTGTCCACTAGTCTAGAACTCAGCCTCTACCAGGTCCCAAGAGCAAGCCAGGAGTTGCTTTTCAAAAATACAATAGTTATCAGCAGAATACATTTCCTGAAAACCCTGAGGAATTGTGTAATGCAGCTTGACAGAGGTTTCATACAGCACCCTTATTTATCATTGTGGTACTTGGAGCACCATTGAATCTGATGGATGATAGAGCAGCTTACAGTGGCCTGAACCTAGTGCAGAGCCTCCTTTTTCTCTGCTCCCCCTTAAAACATGCAGCATTATGGGTTATTCAATGAATGGATCAGGGCATCACTCCCAAAAGGCCTCCAGCAGTGTCTGCCAAGTGTTGTACTACTTCCTTACTGGCAGGCATTACAAAGCACAGCAACTTACCTTTCACTTGGAAAGACATATCACAACATGCTTAAGACCTTTGGACTCCCAAGGCTTAATAAATTAGCAGGTCCCAAATAGTACTTATCTCTCAAACTCCAGCACATGTGTATCCAACTAAAGCATCTACTGTGCTTATTATTTCTCAGCAGTCCAATTGCATGATGTCCTCAACATTATGTTCCATAGCATGATGTTCTTGAAATTTCTGGATGATCGATGTGGGAGCAGATTACTATGCATTGGTTACTAATCCCAGAGAAGGGCTCTGTGCATTCCGACCCATTGCACCTTGATATCAGAGTCACCAAGAAGAATGCAGTGAGGTCAAGCACTGGGTGGAACAAAGCATTTCTTACACAGGGAGCAAACAGAGCAAGATGAGCCTCTACAGTGGGCACCGCTCCAATGGCCCTTAGTTCTCTCCCTGTGGCTGATGCAGGGCAATTTCCTACCATGCCCATCTTGTGCCATGGCTGAAGGACCCAACCCCTCTGTGGCAGAGAACATATAATGAGTGGGGTTCACAAGGTGCCACATGATGCACAGACTCCAAGCAAAGACAAAAGAGCATTCCTTGAGCCTGAAGCAGATAAAGATATTTTCATACAAGCTGATAAACCTGGTATAGGTCATGTGGACTATTTATCTCTCAATAAGGAAATGCTCTAAGCCCAAGGTCCAGTCTTAAGTAGCTGACGGGGTGGAAACACTGACTACACGAGACTGCTCTTCCCAACACTCAATACCCCACTAGACTATATGAGTAAAGAGATTTAAAAATACATGACTTTGAGGTGAAACAGTGAAGGAGCACTTCTCTCTATGTCAGGTGAAAATGTAATGCTTCTCATTGTCTTGCCAATCCCTCTGATGTGGTAGGTTTCTTGTAAACGAGGGTGCAATAATTCCTCACACCCCCACATGACACTTCTTGGCAATAGGACACAGCTACTTCTCATGTGAAGGGGCATGTTTTTCATGCCCCTTAAATGTGAACTGGCCTCGCACCTTGCTGTGACCAACAAAACACAGCAGGAGTGGTGCTGGAAGACTTCTAAATCTAAGCCACAAGAGTCCTTGAACTTTCTGTTTTCCCCCTCTTTCTACCCAGAGTCTGATTTGTGAAGAAGCCATAAAACGGGTACTGAGGTTTTATTGTTTTCGAGGTAAGGCGCAGTTCCAGGGATTTCTCTTGGCCTACCTACCTATCATAGACAGGAAAAGCGGGATTTTTTTCAGAGGCTGAGAATGTTTACTCCGACTCTGCATTTGGGATCTGAGAAGATATCCACAGCTGGGTCTGTGGGCCTAACTGTGCCCTTTGGGACACAAAATCATGTTTGCAATATTTTGAATACAGAAGTGACATGTTACTTCCCCTTGGAGCCCAATCATATGCCTATGCCTACCAATAAGGGGGTGGGAAAACATGTGGAAGAATGTATCTGTAGATACTTGTTGAACAAACAGTAAATTCTCTGCCACAACTATCTACTGCCTTTTGTTGGAAGAAAAGAAACTGGCTTTATTGCTCTATAGGCAACTATGGGTTTTATTTTGTTTACTTAGATATTTTATGGTATTTTTCATCTTGGTTGTGCAAACATTTCCAAAAGTGACTATAAGTACAAATTCATTTTCATTGATGTTGCTGGGAACATAACCTGCTACCATAAGTCTCTTATTATTTCCTACCTGGTTGTTTTCTAAAAGTTGTTATCTCTAGATGGTGATGCCATTGTTTGTAGTCAAAAGGAAGGTGGAAAAAAACAAGGGGCAGAGGCAAAAAGTACTTATGCTGTACAGATCAAAGTAGAAGAGCAGAGAAAGAACAATACTTTACTTTGGTTGGCTCACACCCTGAATGTCTAGGTTAATTGACAAAGAAAATTGTCATTTAACTTTCTGCTTCTTTTAAGCAGCAAGGCAAAATCTAAGTGTGCTATGATGTCAAACCAGATTAGATTTTCTTAATTTTAGGTCTATCCACCTTACGAGAAAGGACGATGTTTCATAGTTTCCAACTACAAGTTGCTTGGTGTTTCTACTTGTCAATTCTATAATGAGTTTTCAGCCTTTTGCATGTAATTTTTTTAGTTTTGCAGAAGGCTCGAAGAAGCTGCATAGACATGTGCCTTTTTAATCTAGAGCACAGCATACTACTTTAACATACTGTTGGTTACACTGTATCCTCAAAGCTCATCAGCTTTGAAAACATGAGATTTGGATTGGTCAAAGTATCCCGCTCTGGGGCAGTGGTAGATTCACTGAGTATGGGACTATATTTAATGCTCACCAGCTCGCCTATGCCTTCTGCCATATGCCAAGGTGTCCCAAAGCGTCCTCAGAAATACAGGGTTGACTTGTACTCTCCTTGTTGTCTGTCTGTTTCCCAGTCCAGCTATAATTCCAGCATATCATGGAAACGCACCAGCACAACATGCAAAAGAAAAAATAGACAGAAGGGAATGAAAACAATGAATGCTTTAGACTAAATGTTTCTACTTAAAGAGCTCCGGAGAATTTATCTCCTCATCGAAAGATAAAATGCATGTAGAACAAAGCAGTTTCTGACCCATGTGTTTTCTTTTTTCTATTCTCTCTCTGTCTTACTCATTTTCTCATTTGAGCAATTCAGAGAGGAAAGGCAGCCTAAAGACAGAGCCTCTCCTAGGCTAGAGCAGAATGAATCACGAGAACGTGTTCTACTGTACAATGGCCAGACGCCATAGCTGTCCACCGGTTCCTAGCACAGCAGCATGAACATTTTCTTATGACTAATGAAGGTCAGTTTCTTTTTATTATTTGCTTACAACCTTGCAACCTTACATCAATTGATTGTTACCTCTGTGTTCATCTACCAGGGATACATCAAATAGAATTCAGTACTTCAGTCTGACTGATGCACATTTTTTTACATTTCTCTGATGACTAACCCATTTTGAAACGAGTAATACAGAAAATACCACACTGACGCTCAGTAACCATTTCTTCAATTTAGGGGGGAAATAAAGCTTTTTAAAAAACTGCAAAGTGCTCTAACTTTCTGCCATTTTTGACCTTGCCCTC
>VMDR010024848.1:0-14796 GCA_007922815.1 Macrotus californicus | reverse complement strand
TGATGAATATTCTTGGATTCAGAAAATAAATGCACAAGTGCAAGGAGACATATCACAAAGATATTCTGCTTAGAGATTACAATAGCATAAAATTGAAAATAACCTAAATTTCACTCAATAGGACATTTGCTAAACAAGAGTACACAAAAGCCGTGAATCCTACCCAGCCATTCAAAATGATGATAGAGAGCTCTGTTTATCGCACCAGATAGACGAGCATGATGTATTATTGTTTGGGAAAAGAACTGTATTACTAGTACCATGTACAGCATGGTCTAGTACCTATAAAATTGCACATTTACATCCACACATGATGTGTTTTTTGCTAGATGATGGGGTTATGATGATGTTTTTACTTTTGTCTATGTGCTTAATTCAATATTATTTGAATTGTTTCTAAGAATTTGTTGTATGAAACAAATTGCTTTAAATCAAGAAAGCAGTTCTTATCCTGTGTGCCTTTTCAAACAACCTAAACCAGTGCTTCTCAGACTTTAATAACCTGGAGATTGTTAAAATGTGGGTTGTGATGCTACTGAATGTTCATGGTCTGGGGTAGGGCCAGAGAGTCTGCATTTTAAACAAGCTCCCAGGTGATGCCAAAGTGTTGTTTGCATTTCTGCATTACAAGAATCTGTTTTTGTTAATTACTCCAGCAGGTCCTTTCATCGCTCATTCCATATGGAACTCCTGGCAATCCTGGCCTGAAATTGTTCTCCCTTGTTTATTCGTGCTGCAGTGATTTCTCAGTAAATGGAACCCCGGGGTTCTCTTATTTTTCTTGCAGTTAATAAACATAAACACTGAGGGACACTATTTTAAAATTGTTGCACAGCCATTATACAACTGGAAATAGTACGCAACATTGCTTCTTCCATCAGATAATTTTTATCCTGATGTCCTTGACTGAGGATAATTCTCTGATTTAATGACATCGGTTGTTGAAATGTATGAACAACTGGGGAGTAATTATGATAAAAAAATAAAACAGTAATTGACAGGCTGCTCAGCAAGTAAAATGAGGTCATAATATGAATGCTAATTTTGAACACATTTCTTTAATGTATTTTCATGATGAAAATTAAAATAAAGCATTTTAAGAATGACTGGGTATGGGAATGGCTAAGATTTCTTTTATGAAAGTAAAATGTTAAAACCCTGAACTTGGGAAAAATGTTGGATGAAATAATATCCCTTAGAAATTATAATGTCATCCACAGTTAAATAAAATACAGCTGTTACTATTGTAGTGCTCACTATGTACCAGGCTGGTCAAGTTGATGCATGTGCCAGTACAATAAGTTCATAATTTATAAACTTAATGAAATTATATATACACAATGATTCTAAAATGCATTGAAGGTGAGCAGACTTTGAATAGAAGCACAAAGCCACTGTATGTTAATATATTGGGATGAAGGGCAAAGGTATGCATGTTGTCCATATGCAGAGTAAATTATTTCCTTCAAAGATAATGTTTCATGGATAAGCTATTTAAAAATGCAGAGCATGAAGGCCCAGAGGAGACTTCCTGTGCCAGTTGTAATGGAGCAAGCTCACTATAGCCTGTCTCATATTAATTGCAATGAGAAGTTCTAGGACAATACCAAAATCAACTACTTGAGAACTGTGGGACATTAAAAACAGCCAGCAGATTGGGGAGGAGAGATAAAACTTAAAGAACTACTCATATGGGGTAAGTGTCTCAAGTGTTTTTCTCTTTTATACCCCAAGTTGACCCAAGGGCAACCTCAATGCTTAACTGTGTAGTGAGCAGGCAAAGCAAAATCTTGGAGAGAAACCCTGTTGGTCTGTCCAGAAGACCAAGATAAGGAGCCTCCGTGAGCATGAGAGTGTTAGGAAATTATTGCTTTTGTTTTGTCTTTCTCTTTTTTTCTCTCCAACTCTGGACCTAGTGGCAGTGGTGGAAGCAGAACAGTCACCTAAAACCCAAGCGAAAACCTGTTTCTCTCTGTCCAGAGAAATTGGGAAGAGGGGACCTTGTGGTACAGAATGTGAGGAAATTCTATTTTTTTCTCTCCCTTTTTTCTCTCTGCTTTGGCTCAACAACCACCCAAGCCCTGTGGAACTGCAGAAATAAAGGTAGATAAAATCCCAAGAGGAATCCTGTGTTTCTAGTAAGATGACTAGGAAGTGAAACACCAGGATCAAAAGAATATAAAGGAAATCCCAGAAGAGATACCTGGAAAAGAGGATTTTTTAATTCTGTTATGAATTAACACAAGTTCCAGGTTTGATCTTCAAAAGAGCTATTGTAATCAGCTCTGGGAATAAAGATAAAAATGCCCGAAATTAGTAGAAAGGTGTATGAGTTCTCTGCAGGAAATAGAAACTATAAAAAGGCACCAAACTGGAATTTCAGAACTAAAATCTATGTATCTGATATAAAAAAATTCAGTGGATCGGCTCTGTTGAATAATGAACATAACACAAGAATGACTTTTCAGAAGTGGAAGGGTCATCAAGGAACATGTATAAAGGACCCTTGGACAAAGACAAGGGGGGGAGGGCTGTGTGTGGGAGGTGGGGGTAGGTAGGGCAGGGGAGAGTAACAGAGGGAAATGGAGACAACTGTAATTGAACAACAATAAAAAAAGAATGATTTCTTGAACTTTAAGACAGAAGAATAGATATTATCCAATCTGATAACTGGAAAGAAAAAAAAAAGATTGAAAGAAATGAACAGAGCCTTGGGAATATGCAGAACAATATAGAAAAGATATAATATTATTGTTGATTGAGAATATGAGCAAGAAAGAAAAACACTAATACAGAAAAAATGAAGAAATAAGGGGCAAAAGCCAAACTCGATGAGAGTAAACAGTATACCTTTTTATAGTCGTCATGTACCAAGGATACAAGAGAATGTGCTTTGCAGTGCCCTAAACTGATAGATTTCTTGATAAATTCTAAACTGCAGAGTGTACATTTCCTGGACTCACTTAACCTTAGACCATTTTTTGAGGACTGAGACTGGTTAGTCCCTTAAATGCACCTTCCTAACTTTAGACCACTTTTCCAAGAACTGAAAAGAGCTTAACAGAGTATCTTCCTGGCCCTCACATCAGATTCTCTCTTTATCATGCCTATTCTCCCTATTTCCTCTTCCTAAAGTCTTGAATAAATAAAAAGTAATTGCTAACTGCTAGAATTCCAGAGTAGTCAGATTTTTTGGAAGGTCTCACTTTCTAAGCAAGTATAAAGCTTTCTGTTCTCTCATCTATTGGGGGAGATCTTAATCAAGGATGCTGAACACCAGTATGTACCAGTTCTTCTTTATAAGAAGGAACTGAAAACACAGACTGGATATTCTCCTGGTTCTCACTATATTCAGACTTCTGAGCATTTTCCATGTGAAACTGCCTCTCACATACTAGTCTCTCATCACCTCTTACCTGGACAATACCCCAGTGTCCTACTTTTCCATTTCCAGCCCTATTTCCTCAGAACTCACCTATCATAGCTACCAGTATGATATATTAATAATTTTTTACATGACCATGTCACTCTGTAGTTACAAAACTTTTCTGTTATCCTCTTGATAGTTCTTTGTCAGATATGTTTTGCAAATATTCTCAACCAAAATGTGGTTTCCCTTTTCATCTCTTCATAACCAGAAATTTTCAACTTTCATAAAAACCTAATTTATCATTTCTTTTCTTCTGTTATTAATGCTTTTGTGTTCTAAGAAATATTTTTCCATCCTAAAGTCATGAAAATATTCTTCTTGTATTCCAGAAGTCTTATGGTTCTCCCAGTAATGTTTATTTATTTTTCCCATTAATGTTTAAATGATCCATCTCAAATTAGATTTTTGAGAAAGATAGGAGATGAGGTCCATTTTTTTCTATGTAGATCTCTAGATATTCCAAACCATTTGGCAAAAAACCTTTCATTTCCCCATTAAATTTATTTGTGGGATCTTTCTATCCCATTAATCTATTCTTCAACTATGCCACGGTGATATGATTTATACCAGTGAATCTCAGCACTGATGTGCTTGACATCTGGAAGTCATAATGGATAATATAAAAACATAATTTTAATTCCTGCTCAAAATCAGTGATCTCTTCAAGTAAGAGTCACAGAGAGATACACAGCTTTGCAACTCCAGGGTACCTTCCTCTCCTACAAAACTGCTCATAAAACTCACTGTCCAGGTTTCTCAGAGTCCAGGTTATTTCTCCAGCCCCCTTTCAGAATAATGCTTATTGCACTACACATCAGCAAGTGGAGGCTGCACGGCATTTGTGCAAGCTCAGCTACAATCTTGTTCACCTAGGAACTGAGGCAACTCTCCTCCATGCACGGTAGTCCCAAAATATTGCTTTATCTTCTATTTTAATGAAGGAGTAATGAGCTGGAAGACACTCATTACTACCATTATGAAATAAGTTTTCAAGTAAAAACTAAGGCAGATACCTGTGCATTTTCCCGAGTATTCATTTCAGACTGATCTGAGAAAACTATTATAGACATTATTCTAGGGAACAATAACACATTGTCTCTAGGACTAGATCAGGTGACCTGCCTGTAATGGAGTCAATTATTTCTCTGCATTCACTTCCAAAATCTTATTATGATAGAAAAAGCCTGGCCAAATTAGCTTGAATTGTATCCAGACTTCAAAGGTAATTTCACATCTGCTTTTAATCTAGTTTTTTAAAAGTATAGCCTCCAGATAAGTTCCTCCATCTATCTTCCTTATAAAAATAGTGATTATTAATATAGATGATTATGTCCACATTGCCCTTACTGCGTGCTATAAAAGCATGCATCTTCTGCATGTAAAAAATATAGAGGGTATATTTCCATAATTACAGATATACTCGTACCTCTTCCTGCTGAGAAAAATCTTTCTGAAAAGCTCTTGTCAATGGCTTACAATCAATGTGAAAATATGCAAATGATATACTTACAACATTAAAATAATTCTAATAGAATGGCAATAGATTTCTTTTTTAATATATATGATGAGAAACTTAAGTAGCAGCTTCCTTAATGCTTTCACCACAAAGCATCCACCACTGTTATTCTAAAATTTAGTGTTATCTGTAAATTTCATAGCAAAGTGGGAAAGGACTGAACTTGCAAAGACACTGGGCAATGCTGTCTGAGCGATCAATGAAAAGATCAACAGCTCATGTTAAGTATTCTCTTATCTCTTGTCTTGGCAGTAACCCCAGCTCTATCTTCTCTACTGTATGTTACTGCTATAAATTCATGAAAAGGATTAACAGTGTTATGGCCTTACACTTCATGGGAAGTCAGCAGAGGTCTCCACCCTCTACTCTCTCTATTCCAACTCACTCTGTTCTATTCCTTCTCTCCACTCCAACAGTGCCTGCAGAGAGTCCTGGGCTTTAATATACCGGGCCTCATATTGTTCTCTTAACCACTAGTCTTTACTCCTTTACAGAGAGTTTAATTCTTTGAAAGTTGGAACCATGACTCTTGTTTTTCTGATGATTTCTAATGGGCTTAGTCTGGTGTTAGACATTAAGTAGATATGCCCAATAACTAGTCATTTATTGATTATTTAAAAACAATAAATTGAGCTCATACATATTGAGCTCTGATGTGTCAGGCTTAATTAACCTTCCTGACAGTTGACTTATATTATCATCCTAATTCTACAGATGTGGAAACTCATGTTTAATGATGGTAAACAGCATGCCAAAATCACATATCTTGTAATCATAGCAAAAGAACTATAGTACATTTTAAGGCAATAGACAGAGAGGCTGTGGCCCTCAGCCAGTAAATAATGTTGCTAAATTTTTTAGTAATAATTTATCCTCAGAAATCTAACTGCAATTACTAGCTTAGTAATTTGTTGGATTTTGTCAGATAACAGGGCAATCCAGACAATTGCTAGTAGGGACATTTGCTGGAATCTTTAAGTGGTGAAGAGAGAGAAATCACCAGGTAGTAGAGAAAGGGATATGTTCATACTGGGCTGAATTCTGAACATCGTGCACTGTGTATGTGTGTACAGGGCAAGGAGCTCCTTCCTTCCACAGGAAAAGTGGTCACAGAAAAAAAAACAACAACTAAGATGTCGTAGGTACTCATTATCATGTATGCACCTAACAACAGAGCAAGGTTGATTTGATATCTCTAAATGAATTAATTTACTACTCAATAGAATAAAATGTCTACAAACTGATTAATGGGTAAACAAAATGTGCTTTATTCCTATAATGGATCTTATTCAGCAAGAGAATGAAGTGCTAGTTCTGGCCAAGATAGAGGTGTAGGTAGAAATGCTTTGCTTCCTTACACAACCAAAAGAAGATCTAACAACCAATTAAAAAACAATAAACAACCAGAACTGCCAGAATAGCAAACTGCATGGGACTCCAACAACCAAGGAGTTAAGAAACATTCATCCAGACTGGTAGGAGGGGAAGAGAAGGGCAGCCAGGTGGGCAGAGAGGACCTGCAGCAAGGCGGTGGTCTACGTGGGCAGGAGGGGCTGGCTTATGGGGAAACTGACTCAAAACCTCTAGCTGTAAAATACTGTGGGTGGTGTGAAGGTGGGAGAAACTTCCAGTCTCACAGGAGAGTTCCTTGGAAAGTGGGGCTAGAGTGGAGCAAGCCAGGGCACTGTTCCCTCTCTGGCCCCTCCCCCACAGACACCACCACAATGCAGCAAAGAGGGTTGCCCTGCCCTGGAGAATACCTAAGGCTCCCTCCCCCTACAACTTAACAGACACACTGAAACAAAGAAATATGGCCCAAATGAAAGAACAGATCACAACTCCAGAAAAAGAGCTAAGTGACGAGGAGATACACAACCTATCTGATGCAAAATTCAAAACACTGGTAATCAAGATGTTCACAGAATTGATTGAGCTTGGTCACAAAATGAAGGAAGAAATGAAGGCTACACAAAGTGAAATAAAGGAAAATATACAGGGAATCAACAGTGATGGGAAAGAAACCAGGACTCAAATCAACAATTTGGAACAAGAAGAAATAAACATCCAACTGGAACAGAATGGAGAAACAAAAATTTTAAAAAATGAAGACAGGCTTAGGACCCTCCAGAACAACTTTAAACACTCCAACACCCAAGTCATAGGGGTACCAGAAGGAGAAGAGGAAGAACAAGAAATTGAAAACTTATTTGAACAAATAATGAAGGAAAACTTCCCCAATCTGGCAAAGGAAATAGACCTCCAGGAAGTCTAGGAAGCCCAGAGAGTCCCAAAGAAGTTGGACCCAAGGAAGCACACACCAAGGCACATCATAATTACATTACCCAAAATTAAAGATAAGGAGAGAATCTTAAAAGCAGCAAGAGGAAAGGAGACAGTTGCCTACAAAGGAGTGCCCATAAGACTATTGGCAGCTTTCTCAAAAGAAACCTTGCAGACAAGAAGGGGCTGGAAAGAAGTATTTGAAGTCATGAAAGGCAAGGACTTACATCCAAGATTACTCTATCCAGCAAAGCTCTCATTTAGAACGGAAGGATAGATAAAGTGCTTCCCAGACAAGGCAAAGCTAAAGGAGTCCATCATCACCAAGCCCTTATTATATGAAATGTTAAAGGGACTTATCTAAGAAATAGAAAAAGGTCAAAAACTATGAACAATAAAATGACAACAAACTCATAACTATCAACAACTGAACCTAAAAAACAAAAACTAAGCAAACAAGAACAGGAACAGAATCACAGAAATGGAGATCACATGGAGTATTATCAATCTGGAGGGGGAGGAGGAGAATGGTGGAAAAGGCACAGGGAATAAGAAGCATAAGTGGTAGCTACAAAATAGATGGGAGGGTGTTAAGAATAGTATAGGAAATGGAGCAGCCAAAGAACTTATACACACAACCCATGGTCATGAACTAAGCGAGAAGAAGAATGCTGAAAGGAGGCGGGGTACAGGAATAGAGGGGAGATACAGGGGAGATAAAGGGGACAACTATAATAGCATAATCAATAAAATACACTTTAAAAAAAAGAAACTCAGAATAAACCATGTACTTTAGTTAACAAAAAGAGAAAGAGAGAATGAAGTGCTGATACATGATACAATACGGATGAACCTTAAAAACAAACAATATGTTAAGAGATAGACACCATCACAAAAGACCACATATTGTATCATTTCATTTACATGAAATGTCAAAAATAGGCTAAATCTATATAGACAAAAAGTAGGCTAGTGATTGCCTAGAGCTGAGGGGGCTAGGGGTTGAGGTGGAATAGCTGATGGCTACAAGGTTCTTTTGGGGAAGACAAAAATATTCTAAAATTAGGTTGTGATAATGGCTGTACAACCCTATGAATGTACTAAAATAATTGAATTCTATACTGAAATGGGTGATTTGTACGATATAGGAGTTATATCTCAATACAGCTTTGGAGGTTATTTGTTTTGTTTTGTTTTAATCTCTTTGGAGAATAGCTGAGTTTATGTCTGAAGCAAGGAATGTAATATAAGCATTGAACATTTTGTTAAACTAAGAAGCAAATGGTGCTCAAATATTAATGATTTTATGTCAAACAAATGCAAAATCGGCTTAAAGGGGTGCTCACTGGCCATATTTAAAATAATTTGAATAACAAAAATAAAATCATACTGTATAGGGAAAGCTACATTTAAATAATTTGAGTCCATTGTGATATTAAAAATGAATATTACATAAATATATATAATGCATAGAAAGAAAATATAATCAAAGAAAAGCTCTCTTTATAAAAGAATGTCAGATAATAAAAGTAAAAAGAATGATAGAATTAGAAAGTCAACATTCTGAAACCCCTGTTATAATAGTGATTCAAGTAAGAACCATCAATAAATATACACATTACTGGGTAAAGAGGTATTTGAAAACACATTCACATTATCTCAAAGGATCCAACAAACTGCTGGCCAATTACAAAGATAAAATTGTAAAATGGAGTGATGAGACAGTCACTACCTTAACCAAGTGGTCAAGTTTGCCATCACCAATAATAGGATGTGCTGATATTCTGTGTCTCCTGATGTGAGTGATGTGAGATACACATCACTTTTATTGGATTCTTGCCAGAAATGTGTGATCTGATTTAACCAAGGTCTAACAGACAAACCTAGAGAGTGGAATGTTCTGTGAGACATGTGGCCAGAAACCGTCAAAGGATGCAATAAAATGAAGAAAAAAGAGAGGTGAGAAGACAATTCTAGATTATAAGAGAGTGAAGAGACTCAACAGTAAATGCTATGTATATACCAGAGCAGGATCCTTATTTTAAAAATAAAACAATAAAGGCCATTTTGGAGATAATATTGAACATTTGCATATGGATGGCATGTTAGATGACAATTATTGAGTTGATCTTCCTAAGGTGTGGTAATGGTATTGTGTCTGTGGAACCAAGAAAATGTTTTTGCTTTGAGGTTATGAATACTGAAGTACTTCTGGAGAAATATCAAGATGGCTTCATGCTACTTTCAGAAGATTTGGGAAAATATGTGTACAAGATTATATATGTGCACACAGGTACACATATGTATAGAGAGAGAAAGAGAGTTACTTGGCAAGGTGTTAAGAGAAGTAAAATTATGTAAGGGTGTGCAGGCATCCATTATATTCTTTCAAATTTCTGTGGGCTTGATCTTTTCAATACTAGCTTATTGCCCATATGACTAATCTCGGAATTTAATTCTGCACGTCTGATTTTTTTCTCTCATATATTTGTTTCTTCTTTGCAGCACAAATAAAGTACCATGACATTAGAAGTATAAAAATATATAATTGCTCCCAAAAAGCAATAATATTGATGGAGCTGCCTTTAGATTTTGATGAATTGTGGAAATAGAATGTTCCAGAGAGATATGAAATTTCTAAGTAGAGAAAACCTATATCATTAAAGACCTCTCTGTTTGCACCATAAAAATTCTCATATGGAGAGAGAATGGGTTTTCCTATGATCTCAGTATGCTAACATTCCCTGCCCTAGTTCCTCAATGAAAGAAAGATTTTCTATAATGAATATTGGTCCCAGGATGGATTAATGTAGATGAGATTGCCCAAATGCAATACTAATCATAATCTCTGGAGTTAAACTTGCCAATTCTGCAGGATTTACAGAGAAAAAAATTTTAAATTTCCCCAAGATAAATGTACTGATATTTAATAAAAAACAAAGCCAGATTACAATGTTAGTGAAAAATAAGGAATTTACAAAAGCCCTTTTATATTTGAACTAAGACACTAATAATTTCCCAGATATGAAAAGATTGTACAAGAAATATTTGCAGTCTGATAAAATATTTGGTTACTGGACTAAAAAAAAATTCCAATGAAACTGTGTTGGCACAAGTGACAAAATTCCTATTTTCAGAATGATTATTCTTGCCTTTCTTTGTGGACATGTGAGCATGTTGTATTAATGATTCAGGAAGTTGACCATGACATATAACAATTTATCTCCCAAAAGATCAGTAATGACCATGGGAAAATGTAGCATAATTTTTGTTTTTCATTTCAGATCATATAAGAAATGGCTCTTCCTCACATTTGATTAGCTTTGCTGGAAATATTCTAAAGATGGGTACAAGCACCAGAAGAGTAGACCGAAAGTGGATATTGGGGAAAAGCAGTGTTTGTATTTATCTGGAAAGGCTCAATCGTGCTGCAAGAGCAAATAAAACCTGACGTTATCAGTGGCTTAAGATAATACAGTTTTATTTCTTGTTCACAAAATACTCAATTCAAGTTGGGTAGCCTTCAACATGCCATAGCTTCTCCATCTGGGGCCTCTGAGGTACCATCACAAAGGGAAGAGAGAACTGAAACATATGGAAAGTTATTTATAAAGTCCAGGTGTTACAGTTCCTTAAATCCCTCTTACCCACCTTTCTTCAGCCAGAACCCAGACATTTGACTTCCACTCAGGTACCGAAGAGGTTGGGAAATGCCAAATTCCTGTGTGTCCAGGGAGAGGCAATGATGTGGGGATTGCCTACCATTGCTTCTGCCACAGTGATCTCTCTCTAGGGTCCCTATTGTCAAAGGATGAGCTCCTGGGGAACCTGATGCTCAGATTTTTTTAAATGTGTCAAGAACCATCATTTAAGGCTTCAGAGAAGAAAACAGAGACAGAGTTTTTTTGTCCATCACATCGTTAAAGTCTGTAGATCCTGCCATGACTGTGAGCCAAAACACAATGCCCACTCCCTGCCTTTGTGTTCCTTAATTCAGCTTGAGTTGGATGTATGCCAATGGGCTACACATTACCATTACATGGCAAATTTTAATAAAGGCCAATGTCTAGGACCAATCCATAGAAATTCTTATTTTATGGGTTTGTGGTGGAGTCCTGACATCAGTGTTATTCTTTAAAGGTTCCCAAGGTGACTTTAATGTGTAAGCAGAGTGGATAAACACTGCCCTAGCTAGTATGCAGCTTGCCAAGCTTCCTGTGACATTTGTAATGTCTTTATATATAATCACGCACATTGGTCTTGGAGCAGCATTAATAAAGCAGTGTGTTACATTACCTGGCTGTCATTTGACAATGACAGGCTAGTCTGCACTCCCTGTCACTAACAAGCCCTTTAAGTACTCCTTACCCAGCAGTTTCTTAAATATATTACCTTTCTATTGTTTGCATGACAAATTACTCTAAAACTTGCCATTTTAAAACAACAAATATTTATTATCTCACATTCTGTAGTCCAGAAATCTGGGTACTTCTTGTTCAAGATCTCTCACAAGCAATTCAGGTATTACCCACCATAGCTGCAGTCAGCTCAAGGCTCAGGGCTCAGGCAGGGAAGATCCTCCTCCAAGATCATTTCCACGGCTGTGGGTAGGCCTCAGGCCCTTGCTGGTCGATGCCAGAGTCATCAAATCCTTTCCACGTGGGCTTTTCCATAGGGCTACTCCCAACATGACAGCTTGCTTCCCCAGAGCAAGTGGTGGTGGGGGAGGGGAGGGAAACGGGGTGGGGCGGGGCAGGGGAGAGGACTGGAAGGTGTCAAAGCAAATTGGAAGTCACGATCTTTGTGTAACTAAATCTAAGTGATATCCCATTACTTTTACCACATTTCTATTAGAATTAACTATATAAGTCCAGACCACAACCCAGGGGAGAGATCCATATGGAAACATTTTGAGGATAGCATATTATTATTTTAGATCAAATTGGGATTCTTTAGGTAAACACCTAGGTCTATGTGTTAACACCAAAGCCTACCCTTTTAACCAGTTGCACTATAAGCTTCCAGTTCTACTCTCCAATTCTTCTAGAAACTTTTCCACATAAAGTTTCCAGATAAAAACGTTTCCACATTACATACTCCATCTTGCTTAGCCACGATCTAGATGTTTTAGAATCTCCTGATCTTGGAAGGTGGCCCATCTCTTCCACCTCATCAGAATGGCAACTTGCCGCATAGCACCAATTTCTGTTTGTTGCTTTGTTCGTTTTTAGCTCCCATATTTTTAAGAACCTTCTCTTTATGTATTTTCCTTTGATCACCTGTACCCTGAAATATTCTCTTTTTATTCATTGTCGTTATACAAAACTGAGGTGATCTTTATTATTATCTTTTATTTTAATATTAATTTTATTATACTTTGGGTAGATTATACTCATATGTCACAAAATCTTTTAAGTACACTAAAAACTCTTGTTCTTTTGTGCCATATTTATCCTACCTGTGCTCTGAAGCCCATCACATCTTGCATTATAAAAGCTCATAAGCATCCTCTTTCCCATGTCTTTAACCTCTCCCTCACTACCCAGCATTTCCTAATCAAACATGTGAAATCACTTCTTTCTTTAAAACAAATTAAATTTAAGTTATGTGAATCACATATTCTCCTCCAGCTACTATTCTGTTGTCTTTTCTTCAAACCAGTTACCTCAAAAGAAGACCCTCCATCCCAGGTAATGGCATTGCCATCCAGTTGGACAAACTGGAGACCTCCCTACCTCTGCCTCTTTAACTACCATTCATTACTCACTTTATTCCAATATGGCTCTGAGATGTTCTGCTTCACCAAAATTGCTCTTACTAAGATCAACAATGGCCTACTCTTTACATCTGATGGGCATTTCTATGGTCCCCCCTTTACTTCACCTCTCAGCAACAAGTGACACTCACTATTAAGAACTTCCTCCTACAACTCTCATCTCTCCGGGCTTGTTTTCCTGCTCTTGCTGGGTTTTTTCCTTCTGTCTTGCAGGTGGCTCCCTGTAAGTCTTTCCAGCTCTTCCTTTCACTACTGGCTTCTGAAGATTGGAGTGTTTAGGGCTCAGCCTAGGCCTATTTTTTCAATCTACATTTTTCTGTAGGTCATTTTATCTTCATGAGAATCCTAGATTAATATTCCCTGCCCCAACCCCTCTTCCAGTTCCAGATTGGTAGACCCCCTTGCCAAGTATTTCTACTTAAATATTTTAATGCTTATCAAATCCATTAAGTCTGAGAAATTGAATCACGGTCATTTACCCCAAATAGGTCCTCTTCCATACCTTAAGGAATGGCAACACCATCCAGTTGGCAAACTAGAAACCCAGATGTCATCCTTGACCCTCACCTCTCTCTTATCCCATATGTCTAGTCTTGCATTGGATGTACACCTTACCACTCACATATTACTTGTTTGTAGTTTTTCAGATACATTACTCAGTATGTAGTTTTCAACTCTAATATTTCCTACTTTCCAAACCTCACTGAAACTGATTAATTTGTGGAGATGCCCTTATATTTCAAGCTGACTCTAGTCCCTTGGAAATGAGTGTATGATATGAAAGTTCTTTTGTGGTTTATAGTTTAATAAGCTCATTTAATTCTAAAGATTTATTTTTCAGTTCTTCACTGGACAGAGTTAATTTCTACAAATATAGGTTAAAGTAAAAATTTTGCATCTTTATTGCCCTTCATGTGTTTTAGCTCAATTTTTGAATCTTACACCATTGACTTAAAGCAAAACAATTTTTTTTTTCTTAACCTTCTGTTGGAAATGAAATATACTCCTCTCCCACCTCCTCTCAGCCTCCAGTGGAAAAATCTTAAAAAATTGTGAAACAAGACTAATACCTTGAGATCATAGAACTATTTCACATTAAGTTGATAAATCATGCAGGCAGAAGTCATTTGTCAAAGAAATATATTTGAATCAAATTCAGTTTAGGTGCATGGTGTGTTGGATTAGTTATCTAGCTCTTACTAAATAATTTATCAAACTCTGACTTGTTTGAAAAATAATCAATAAAACCTCATAATAAAATTTTAAAGTGTTCTTATATCCTGGACTGTACATTGAAGAAATATAATTATAGTTCTTCGCCATATCATACACACCCATTATACCAAATTCAGTAGTGAAGTGGTTGCTAGTGTATTTCAAAATAAATACAAATAACACTATGAAGATAAACAGATGGTGAGTACACTGCTGTTGATTTCAAAGTGGTTGTTAGATATTTCTATCCCTATCACTCACTCTCTGCTACCATAAGATGAAAGGAAAATAATCTTATATGATAGATACCTTCATGTAATATTATTTGTTTTTTCCTGAGGCCCTAACTGAACTCAGCACCTTATTCACTGCTCCAGTATTCAAAGGAAAATATAGTATCTAATATTTATAAAAGCATAGAGACCCTCATAGAGTTCAAGAAAAAAATACACCCTGTATACATAAATTTACTCAAAATGAATCTAAATGTAGTAGGTAAAACTATAAAACTCTTAGAAGAAAACACAGGGGTAAATCTTTATAACCTTAGATTTGGCAAAGGATTCTTAGATATGATAT
>VMDR010024847.1:0-14797 GCA_007922815.1 Macrotus californicus | reverse complement strand
TTCATCATCACCAAGTCCTTATTTATGAAATGTTAAAGGGACATATCTAAGAAAAAGAAGATCAAAAATAGGAACAGTAAAATGACCACAAACTCACAGTTATTAGCAACTGAACCTAAAAGAAAAACAAAAACAAACTAAGCAAACAACTAGAACAGGAACAGAATCACAGAAATGGACATCACACAGAGGGTTATCATCAGGGGAGTTAGTAGGGAGAGAGGGGGAAAAGGTACAGGGAATAAGAAGCATAAATGGTAGGTAGAAGATAGACAGGGGGAGGTTAAGAATATTATAGGAAATGTAGAAGCCAAAGAACTTTTATATATGACCCATGGACATGAACTAAAGGGGGGGAATGTGGGTGGGAGAGAGTGTGGAGGGTGGAGGGGAATAAAGGGGGAGAATGGGACAACTGTAATAACATAATCAGTAAAATATATTTACATATATAAGAAAAATGATTGCAACAATCAAATTAACCAACTTATCCATCACTTCACATAGCTACCCTCTTTGGGGGGGAACTTGGGGTCTATCCTCTTAGCAAAGTGGACGCGGTCAGCAGGGCTCTCACCCGGCGCTGCCACACTGCAGGTGAGACCCCGGAGCCTGTTCCTCTCATAACTGCCGCTCTCCGCCCCCTCCTCCCGCCCCTCCACCCCCGGCAGCCACCTTTCTGGCCTTCGTTGCTATGAGTTTGCCTTTTTTGTGCGTCTGGCCGTTGAAGACGTTGCCTGTGAACGAGACCATCGGCCTGTGTGCGCCTGGCCTGTTCCGTGTGTGGCAGTGAGATGCCCTCCGGGCCCGGTCAGGGTCCAGTCCTGTCTCACACGGCTGGACTGTCTTCTGTTTACAGGCTGGGTCACATCCCATTGTGGAGGCAGAGCCCATTTTCACATTGGTTCACCTGGGGACGGGCTGTGTCCATGTCTTGCCCGTTGTGAATGAGCCGCAGTGGACGTGGGGCGCAGCTGTCTCTGCAGGGCATCATTTTACTTCCTCAGGGGAGGGGGTGGACCCAGCAGTGGGATCGCTGGGTCAAAAGCCATTTCCAACTTTAATTATTTGAGGTGTCCCCACCAGCCTGCGTCCCCACCAGCAGTGAGCGAGGGTCCCCCTTCTCCGCATCCCCGCCAGCGCTGGCTGCTTGTGGATTTGTTGACGGTGGACGTTCCGACAGGTAGGAGGGACGTCTCTCTGTGGCTCTGACCTGCATTTCCCCGATGATTAGGGATGTGAGTGTCTCTTCCTGTGCTGTTGGCTGTTCGTCTGCCGTGTTTGGGAAAACGCCTGTTCAGGACTTTCGCTTGTTTTTAAGTCACTTATGGTGGTGGTGGTGGTTTTCTGCCGGTGACTTGTCTGAGTGCCTCCTGTGTTCTGGGCAGCAGCCCTCGTTGCCTGTGGTTTCGTGACATTGCCTCCCGTTCCCTGGGTCCCTCGCCACCCTGCCGTGCCCTGGGCTGTGCAGAAGTGTCAGTCTGAGGGGCCCCGCCTCCTGGGAGCTTTGGGTGTCAGAGCCGAACCGTCGTGGCCGAGACCCTGTCCGGGGGCTGCCTGGTGTCTCCTCCAGCAGTTTCTGGTGGGTGTCCATGCACAGGAGGCCCAGGCGCTCACACTGGCCCAGTCGGTCCCAGGGGTCTCCTCCTGGTTGAGGCCTCAGGGCCCCTGGGCTGGGTGGCCTGCGTCTCCCACCCTGTCTGGGCAACGGGACGTCAGCGGCCCCTCGCCCTCTCCCGGTCCTGTCTTGCAGGGAACCTGCTTCCACTCGGACGCAGAAGGGATGTGGAGTGTTGGTGCCGGGAGCCCCCACAGCCCCTGGGCTGGACCGTCTCCAGGTGTGTCGCTAACACACATCACCGCGTCACCGCGTCACGGTGGCACTTGTGGCTCTAACCAGCATCGCAGGGCTCTCTCCTGACCTCTCCGCCCCCATCTCAGGAACCCCGACTGCTGGCACCAGCGCCCTCATCCGCTCCCCTGAATGCCCTCACAGCAGCCTCCCGTACCCCCAAAACCGTTCCTGAACCCGGGTCAGTTTCTGTTTTCTGGTTTCCGGGCTAGGGTGCATCCCACGAGCACCTGTTTTCAGACGGCTGGAAAGAGCCCCTCGCTCCCTCCTCCTACCCTCTGGGAAGTCTGAGGGGATGTCGGCAGGGGCCTTAGAGGTACAGGGACGCCTCAGAGTCTGTCCCCACGGTCCGGCTCCCGGGTTTCTTTTTTTTTTGAAAATTCCTCGCATCACAAAGGTTGCGTCAAACAGGCGAAGGCAGTGACGGAGACAGGAGGTTGGAAGCCCTTCCGAAGGCCGCTGAGCAGGCCAAGGCTCCCTGTCTCAGGAAGCTGGGTGCAAACAGCCCCAGAAGGCACGGCGGTGGGAGTGTTTTCATCCCCCGCTGGCAGCCATGCTGGCGAGGACTTGAGGACTCCCCACCCCACCCTGACCCCTGCTGCAGGGAAAGAATTGCCCCTCACCAGTGATGCTGAATGGCAGAGGCCTGGGAAGGGAAGGGGGCAGCCTGAACCCCCAAGAATTTACAGCGGCCTCTGGCTCTCTGCTGGCCTGGCCCCAGGGACAGTACTGTCCAAGATGTGGGGACAAGGGGGTCCCAAGAGATGGAGCATTCAATGAGCCAGGGCGAGCGCCAGCCTAACCCTCCTGGGGGGCCACATCCCCTGCCTCTAGCTTCTCCACACCCCGCCCCCCAAAGCCTGAAATGACACCCGGACCACAACAGGCCAGAGCAGTGGGCGACGCCAACACTAGGGAGTCCCACAGGGATGGCTTCGGTTTGTCAATGTGGTGTTTTTATTGAATTGCAACAACAGTTCCGGGTAGCACAGGCATGACAGGCCAGGCAGCTCCCAGGAGCCCCTGCAGCCGTACTGCTTCCAAGCAGCACGCCAGCACACCGGTCCCCCCGGGGGGCAAATGGGGTGGCGGCGGGGCCCAGGAGCACCTGCTCCCAGTCACTGGCCACAGAGAGGTTGGGGACCAGAGGAGAGATTTGTTAGACATCATGGACATCGGATCAGCCTCTGCTTAGGGATGAAGAGCCACATCTGGGTTCCTTCTATGAGGGTTGGAGGGTGGACCCTGGTGAGATCTGGGAGTAAGTGATGAAGGACACGTCATGGCTGGGGAAACCTGGGTGAGCAGGTCACCTGAGGCCCGAGGTCAGAGCCTCAGATCTTGCACTGGCAGCACATGGGCACACAGCAGCTGGAGCCACAGCCGCCCTGGCAGCAGCTGGAGCAGGAGCAGGAGGGCACACAGCAGCACACGGGCTTACAGCAGCAGGCAGGCACACAGCAGCTGGAGCCGCAGCCCCCACAGGAGCCGCAGCCCCCCTTGCAGCCCCCACAGGAGCCGCAGCTGCCCTTGCAGCCCCCACAGGAGCCACAGCCGCCCTTGCAGGCTCCGCAGGAGCCGCAGCCGCCCTTACAGCAGCTGGAGCAGGAGCAGGTGGGCACACAGCAGCACACGGGCTTACAGCAGCACACAGGC
This sequence comes from Macrotus californicus, assembly GCA_007922815.1. Taxonomy (NCBI): domain Eukaryota; kingdom Metazoa; phylum Chordata; class Mammalia; order Chiroptera; family Phyllostomidae; genus Macrotus; species Macrotus californicus. Next base: position 11,289 of record VMDR010024847.1, on the reverse strand, counting down.
ACACAGCAGCTGGGGCCGCAGCCCCCACAGCCACAACCACAGCCCCCACAGCTGGAGCCACAGCCCCCGGAGCATCCACAGCAGCCCATGGTTCTGGTAGGTGAGGATGGAGTGGGTCAGAGGAGCAGGTGCAGAGGGAGGTGGTGAGATGTGGGTCCTCCTGGTCCAGGGGCCTTTATACACCTGCGGGGTCAGGTGAGATGCTGGGTGCAGGGTCACTTCCTGTTTGGGTTCCTGTGTGTGCTGTTTCCCAGGGACCTCTGCCTTCCCTAAGGACTTGTCAGTTTTCCTGGGCTTCCCTGCATGTTGTTCTGGGTCTGCACTAACCCATGCTCAGTGTGCAGTTCTCTTGCTGGGGAGGAGCTCAGACACCAGCTCCAAGACTTGAACCCACGGCCTTGCTTGCTCCTGAGCGGCGTCACCTCAGCAGCCTCTTCTCTGCTCCAGAGGCTCCTGGGCCTTATCCCCACTGTCCCCAGGGAGCGCCTGACACTGGTTTGGGGAGTTGGCCTGCTGGTCTGCAGGCTCCTTCCCTGGAAGACTTCGCTGGGGACCCTGAGCGTGGGCTGAGGTCCCCGTGTTGGGCGCCCATCCCAGGACTCGGCACGTGCCCAGCCTGGCGCGCTCCCATCCTCACAAGGGTGTTGCTCAGGGCCCTCGCAGGCCCTGCCCGTCCACTTGGCCCGTCTCCCAGGCGGCAGCGCCGACGGGCGGAATCCAGGATGCCCAGCGGAGCCTGGTTTTCAGAGGGACAGCAAATGCCAAGTAGATGCAGGCCCCCACCTAACCTGGTGTGATAGGTCTGTTCCTCCTGCTGCCACATGGTGTCACCCGTGAGTCCTCTCCAGCGCAGGACGGGACCTGCTGGGTGGCAGGGAGCCCTTTGGCTTGTTCCTCTGCCCATTTCTCTCAGCCCCTGCTGCTCCCCTCGCCCCCCTCTGCCCCGGTCAGCCCATACAGGTGCTGGGATCACCTGTCCAGACAAGACGAGGCTTCCCCCTCGGCCAGGCATTCCCTCACCGTCCACCTGTGTCAGCCGAGCAGGAAAACAGGGATGGCTGTTACGGAAAAGTGAACGTGGGCTCTAACGACAGCATCAGCTCAGCCCCCACGTAAACACCTGTGCACAGCAAACTGCCTTGTCCAACTGCAACTCCCTGTGCAAGCAACAGAGAGGCTTTGGAGGAAACGCAACTTCCAGAAGCGAAAACAAAGAAAACAGCTCTACCTGCAAGGAATCCAAGCAGTAAATGAGATGCCCTGCGTCACCTGGGAAAGCCACACGGCTTTGAGTCACATGGTAGCACCGACTTGAGGCCGTGTGTGTGTGTGTGCGTGCGCGCACGCGTGCGTGTGACCGGCGAGAGTCGGGGGCCCAGCGCTCCTGTGGGTGCCGGGCTGGGGCGGTGGTGGTGACTTGCAGAAACACGTGTCTTACCTGTCACCTGAGGGAAGCAGAGGAGGCAGGCAGGAGGACGGGATAATTACAGGGTCCGAGGCAACAGGGAAGTGGCTGCATGTCGGGAGCCAAGGAAGGAAGTGTTGGCCTGACGCACGGCCAACAAACAGCACGTCCAGGAAGTGCGCCGGGAACTCAGGGGTCCTGGCAGGTGTATAAAGGCCCTGCGGCCCAGGAGGCCCCACATCTCACCACCTCCCTCTTACCTGCTCCTCTGACCCACTCCAACCTCACCCACCAGAACCATGGGCTGCTGTGGCTGCGCCGGGGGCTGTGGCTGCACCGGGGGCTGTGGCTCCGGCTGTGGGGGCTGCGGCCCCAGCTGCTGTTGTAAACCTGTGTGCTGCTGTAAGCCCGTGTGCTGCTGTGTGCCCACCTGCTCCTGCTCCAGCTGCTGCAAGGGTGGCTGCGGCTCCTGCGGGGGCTGCAAGGGCGGCTGTGGCTCCTGCGGGGGCTGCAAGGGCGGCTGCGGCTCCTGTGGGGGCTGCAAGGGCGGCTGTGGCTCCTGCGGGGGCTGCAAGGGCGGCTGCGGCTCCTGCGGGGGCTGCAAGGGCAGCTGCGGCTCCTGCGGGGGCTGCGGCTCCAGCTGCTGTGTGCCTGCCTGCTGCTGTAAGCCTGTGTGCTGCTGTGTGCCCCCCTGCTCCTGCTCCAGCTGCTGCCAGGGCGGCTGCGGCTCCAGCTGCTGTGTGCCCGTGTGCTGCCAGTCCAGCTGCTGCAAACCCAGCTGCTGTCAGGGCAGCTGCTGCGCCCCCGTTTGCTGCCAGTGCAAGATCTGAAGCTCTGACCATGGGCCTTGGGTAGCCTGTGTGGACACAGGGCCCCAGGCTCCCAGCTCTGTGTCTGGACGCCGCGTTGTCACTCACTGACGTGGTCATCTCCACACTGGACCTTCTGAGACGTACCACTGGGATTCAGAGACCCTCCCACCCCTGGGGGTGCCTGGCTGTGGGGATGCTCACCACCCACCTCCTTTCCCGGCTGCTGCTCCTGCTCCCCACCCCTCCTGACACCCACACTGCCTCCCAGGGGCTGTGGGGCAGCTCCCTCTCTTGCACCCAGAGCTGCCCCTGGCTCAGGAATCGAACCCCTCAGGCCGCCCTGTGTGTCCAGACCTGACCCCAGGTCCTCCAAATGAACAGACCAAAGCAATAATTCCCCTCGCCCGTGTCTTCTGTGCTAGAAAACTCCCATCTCTAGTTTCCTGCTGGAGTCACACCCTGAGGATAAAGAGCAGAATAAAGCCAGGCTCACGACCTGGGGGTGCGGCAGAGGTGGGGCCATCCTGCGCGAGGGGAGGTGGAGGGTGAGTCGGGAGGTGGCGGCACCGGGGTGGGAGAGACCCCGGACATGCCTGGAGCCAGGGAAAGCCAGCAGGGAGGCTGGGGAGCTGGGGTCTGTCCTGAGGGCCATGAGGTGTCTCAGAAAGGCCAGCGGTGGTCACATGGCTTCTCCGCATCCTGACTAAGTGACCACGGCAGCGTTAGGGGCAAACTGTGCCCCCCGAAGTGCCTGTGTTGGAGCTTCCCAGCACTGCTGAGAGCCTCTCCTGAAGCCCAGGGACTGGATAAGAGGAACCCCACTGGAGCGGGGGGTGGGGGGTGCAGGTGGCCGCGTCCTTGTCAGAAGGGAGCTTGGGCCACAGAGCCCCACGTGGCCAACGCTGCGTAGATATGGAGGCAGAGACGGGGTGGTGCATCTACAAGCCCAGAGGCCCCAGCAGAAGCCAGGGGTGGGGCCTGGGCTGGACGCTCCATCGGGGCCCTGCGGACACCTAACCTTGGACATCGGCCCCCGGGACCGGAGACAGTCACGTTCTGTCGTTTAGGTTGCCTGGTCTGTGGAGCTTGGCCAGTGGCCCCAGGAACACGTGCAGCCGAGTGTCATGAATTTAAAGGGATTGAATATGGAAATTATTAAGTTTCTACAGTTCTAGAGGCCACGCCCCCTGGAGGACCCCCGTCAGTCTCCTGGTCCCCAGGAGCCTCTGCTCTCAGAGGCTGTCTCAGCATCCTGAGCCGCCGCACCCGCTGGGACACTGCCACCCCGAGATGCTCGCAGGATGGTCGCAGCTTTGGGGTACAGGTCTAGGACATGGGGAATGGACAGGGACAAGCGGCTGCAGGAGCCCCCACAGCTGCTCCCCAGCCCCCCAAGGGAAGGAGAGTTGCTGTGGAAGGAGTCAGCCCTGCCAGCTGCAGTCAGAGCGCCGGGGACAGGGCTGCGGCTGATTGGGGTATTGGGGTGGGGGGTCATCCTGCGGGGATCGGGGATCGCGGTCTACACTCAAGATGCTGCTCCCCTGAGGAGTGCCAACGCCCTCACTGGAAGCCTCGGACCCTAAAACTCCTCAAATCAAACCCCAGGTCTGCTCCTTCCTGAGTCCACCCCCGCTCCCTGCCCTGGGGCTGAGGAGGGGGGAGGTCAGTGAGTCCTGTGCAGGAAGAAGGGCCATCCGTAGTCCCGCAGGGGAAGCTGTGTCCCTGTGTGGAAGGCACATTCTCTGGGTGTTCACACTTAAAAAAAATAAATGTAAAAAAGTTTTAGCAGGTGAAGGAGTGCTTGCACCGGATGCACCTGTGATTGGCCTTCAGTGCAAAGCTGTGACGAGCGCAGGCGCCCACCTGTGTTTTCCTTGCGCCCCCCCCACCCCAGGTTGGTGCCCAGGTGAAGCCGGGAGCCCAGCTCCAGGCACAGGTAAGGGCCGCGTGGGCGCGAACGCCTGCGCGCTTCCTGTTCCCTGCTCCTCCGGAAACAAACGCACGCGCGCGCCCACCCGCGCCCGTGCGCAGAAGCAGCCCCCACCCCACTCCCAGGGCTCAGCACCGACGGTGGTCCTGGGTCTCTGGTCCGTTCCTGTCTCCTCCCCAGCAGGTCGAGCCCCGAGGGCCGCGCCCCTGTCCGCTCTCTGTGCCGACAGCAGCCCCGGCACGTGGTAGAACTTCAGGCAGGGTCTGCAGGGAGACCCCGTGGGCAGCTTCGCACCGAAGGGGGCCCCGCTTTGCTGCTGGGCTGCAGAACCGGCCCGGCGCGCGCGGCCGCCAGGGGGCGCTGGCCACCGAGACCCGGCGGGCGGTGGGCCCCGCAGCGCGAAGGGATGGCGATCGGGTGTCTCAGTAGGTCTGCTCCGGGAGGGAGTCAGTGGTTCATTTTGCGGGGGGCAGGGTTGCTATTTTGTGGGGACCCTGGGCCTCGCTCTGCCTGTGCTGGCCGAGTGTGACGCGGCCTCACTGTCCCATTTTGCTGTGGGACCGAGGGAGCTTGTCTGCAGGCACACCCCGTGGGCTGCCTCTTGTCTGGGAAGGCCGCTGGCTCTTTCCCCTTGGGACACCCCCCCCCCCCACCCTGTCCCCCAGCGCAAGGGCGCTGTGGGCGCCCAGCTGGGACGGCCAAGCCACCAGTTTCCCAAGGTGACTTCTGGAAGTGCAGATCACAATGTATTTGAAAGTTCGTGATTTCAAACGTTTTTGTTTCAAGTGGAAGTATTTAAAATGCAGCTCATCCCAGGAAGCAGCACCTGGCACTGGGCTACTTGTGCCCGAGACCCAGCGTGGGGGAGGGGCCGGCGGACAAGGGGCCCTCGTCGGTTTTCTGAGTGGGCATCCAAGGTCCCCTGCGCAGAGAAGGCGTGCGGTCGGGTGGCAGGCGCCACTTCTGCGGGGAGCAGGGGACGTTTCCGAAGTTTGGTCAGGAGCGTGGGTGCCTCACAAATGGTCGTCTTTGAGCCTGAGGTGGGTTTGGCTGCCTTTAAAATGATATGAGGGTATGTTTAAATTTTCTAATTGCATTTACTGCGGGAGGAAGGGGTTCTTCGCACGGGCGGGGGGTGGGGACGGATGCAGGCCTCATCAGCACCTGAGGTCCTGCAGTGTCAGGTGCCTCAGTCGGGTCACAATGGTGCTGCTTTGGGGACAGTGACCTTACCAGCACACCCAGCAACCTCGCAGGCCACGTTTGTGGGGGACCAGTCTGCTCCCATGATGGCAAGTTCAGCGTGGTCCCCAGCCCCTGGCATTTCACTGTGGATCAGACCTGACCTGGCGACAGCGGCCTTAGTTACCCCCCCCCCCCCCCCCCGCAGCCAGAGGGCAGGGGCAGGGGTGAGCGCCTGCACCACGGGCAGGAAGGGGGTCCTGCCCTCAGGGTGCCCACAGTGGCTGTTGTCACTGTACCCATCAACGCCCTTCTTCCTGTCCCCAATAGAGTGCTGCGGGCTGTGGGGCAGCCCCGAGCTGGGAGAGCCTCCCCCCCCCACTTTCCCTGTCCTTGTCCGTGCCCCTCGCCAGCCTATGAGCGCCTGCCAGCCCAGGGGTAGGGAGAGAAGCCACGTTGCCCCTGGGCTGAGCGCCCCTCTCTATTCCAGGCGGGGTGGGCAGTGATGGGTGAAGCGCTAAGACTCCCCACCTCCAGATTCCTGGTGACAGGTGAGGGTCACCCAGCCAGAGGGCCCAGAAGGGCCCGGAAGGACCCGTTGCCCAGGGACACATCTCGCCGACAGGACGCACAGTGGGCACTGCAGCTGTAACGTGGAAGCCGCAGCAGAGCCTCGGGCGCCCAGCCGGTGTGAACGTGTCTGTGATGACCACACGGGGTCGGAGACAGGCCTGTAAACTACCACATGCAGAAACGCCACCCACGTCACGAAGGTAAAGAATTCTAGGGCCGCTGCCAGCTCCTGGGTAGGCCCCCCAAGGGCTCCGGGGGGCGAGCAGCAGCTCATCAGGAGATGCTGGGTGCTCGTCTGAGCCTGAGGTTAAGGGCGTTTCCTGGTCCCTGCTCTTGCCAGCTGTCATCAGACCAAAGGCAGGTGGGGGGCGGGGACTCCCCCGACCCCAGGCCAACTCTGGCCCCTGCGCTCTAGTCCCAGGTGACTTTTTGCTGTTGCTTCCAGGCCCACACGGGTGTTAATCAGGGTGCTCTGGGGAAGCAGAACCATTCATTTTAGGAAATTAGCTCCAGGTTGTGGGGCAGGTCTGCAACCCGTAGGGCGGGCAGGCAGGTGGAGACAGGCAGGCTCTCTGTGCCGTGGACACGAGGCTGAACCCCTCCTCGGGGGAGCCCCCGGCTTTGCTCCTCAGGCTGTCGACTGAAGCCGTGAGGCCCATCCAGGTGCAGGGTGAGGTGCCTGCCTCAGAGCCCACCGACTCCAGTGGGAATCCCACCTGAAAAACACCTTCTCAGCAACATTCGGGCCAGCGTCTGACCAAGCAGCGGGGCGCCGTGGCCGAGTTGCCCCCCAAAGTCTACCACCAGAACGCGCTCGCGAGAGGCCACTGAGTCCCCTACGGTCTCCTCCTCAGAAGCCGAGACCTGTCTTCACTGTTCCTGCAGTGGTGTGGGCCCCTGTCACAAGGGACGGCAGTTGCCAGAAGGGTCTACTGCTCTCACGGGACATAGGCCGGCCGCTCAGAGCGGGCAGCGGTCCGAGCTGTGGGAGCAGACTTCTGTAGGCGTCTGGGCAGCCTGCACGGGTCTGCCCCCGTCAGGCTCATCCACCCCAGGGTGGACATTCTGGGCCAGATCTGAGCAGCTGCCCCCGAGGCCCTTGACCAAGGACGCCATCCACCTGCCCCTGCAGGCCCCAGCCTGGTGTTCTGGCTCCTTTACGAGCATGTCCTGAGCCGGCCTTCTCCCAGCTCCTCTGCATTCTGGCTTCCTCTCCAGGCTCTCAGCACCCTCTCCATGAAGCCCTCTTGGGGTGTGGGCTCCCCAGACTGAGGAGACAGCACAGCCTGGTCCCCAGCTGCGCCTGGGCCACACAGAGTCACTGTCACTGCCCTACAGCCCTGGACAGGGACCTGTGCCTCCGTGCAGAAAGGTGTCTGGGGCCCTAGCGGAGGTGACCGCCCTTCATGATAATGCAGGCGGGACATCAGGCTGTGTGACCCCCGTGTCCTTGCCTCATGCTGGTGTCAAGAAGACAGAGCTGATGTCTCCTGAGCAGGAGTAAGGGGCACTCTGAACTCCTGCTGGCCTCAGGGCGCGGCGTCCCTGACTTGGGCAGCGGGACAGCCCTGTCACCTCTGGCTTCCGTTCTCTGCACAACTTCTCAGACCTGCTGTGCAAAGCTGTGCTTCCTGTGTGTCTGAGGCTTGCCTTCCCCCAGCACCGAGGGGCACAGGTTCTGCGTGAGCCCAGGCACAGCCAGACGCTTTGGAAGCAGTGCCTCTGGGACGGGGGTGTCCAGCCTCATGGCGTCTCTGGGCCTCGTGGAGGGAGAAGTGCTCTCTTGGGTCCCACATTAAATACAAACACCAATGCAAACTGATGAGCAGAATCAAGGCCTGTGTATAATTTTTGTGACGTCCGCCACCACTGAGAAGCAAAGACGTCCTCACGTGATCCCCCTAATGAGGCAGCAGCCCTTTCGATGATCTTTTTTTAAAAAACATTTTATTCATTCATTTTTAGAGAGAAAGGAAGAGAGGGAGAGAAACAACAATGTGTGGTTGCCTCTCATGCGCCCCCTACTGGGGACCTGGCCCGCAACCCAGGCCTGTGCCCTGACTGGGACTCGAACCCGCGGCCCTTCGGTTTGCAGGTTGGCGCTCCATCCACTGAGCCACACCAGCCGGGGCTCGATAATCTTTCCAAACCTTTGAGCAGGTCCTAGGTTTGTGATCACTAATACATGTACATATCTAAGTAATAAAACTTAGTCTAAAAGTTGCCAATAAAACTAAGTCATGTTTTTAGTAAATTTAGGGTTTTGCGTTGGGCCGTATTCTGGCCATCCTGGGCCGCGTGCAGCCCGCAGGCCACGGGTCGGACGCCTCTGTTTTATGAGTTTTAATTATTTGCTGTTGAGTTCAAGGTAGACGCTTGAATTTGGCTGAGTGGTTAAAAAAAAGCGACCACCACTTTCTCCAGGGTCTTGGGTTCTGAAATATTCTTTCCTGCGAGAAGCGTGGAGAGCTGGCCACCAGGTGGCAGTGCTGCATGACAAATGGGTGCACCCTTCCAGGGAGGACCCAAGAGGCCCTGGAGAGCCCTCAGGGGCAGAGCCAGTGCCCGCCTGTGGGACCGTGGGTCCTCCCCCTGGCCTGGAGAGACAGCTGTGGGGGACCGGGGCGGGGAGCTTGGGGGACAGGCTGCTGGGTCTCCCCTTAAGGGACAAAGTGTCACTGGTTCTGTGTCTGGGGACACTGGGGACCCAGCTCTTCCCGTGGGCTCGTTGCTGGCACTTTGTGTGCAGGACCCCGCAGCCTGCCCCAGCCTGCCCTGGACACCACACCCGTCTGCAGCCATGGGTTCAGGGTACTTCATGTCCGCCTGCTCCATCGGCCGGGAAGTATGGATGGTCAGCAAGCGGCCACCGTCATGGGCCTGACCTCTGAGCACTGGTGGGCTGTACGAGGCACTGGGTCAGGACCAGACGGACCGTGGGCTTGGTGGCGGGCAGCCTTGGATGGGTCGTCCTGGACAGGATCAGACACGGGGCTCCTCGTCCATGCTGTCACCAACATCTGGGCGAGGTGTCCCCGGAGGGAGGGACAGCCCTTCCTCTGCCCATTTACCCACTGTGTCTTGAGTCAGGTGTCCTGGAAGCCAAGTGGGGACAAGGCGCCCCTGCATCACACAGTCGGGACCCGGGCTTCCCTGCCCTCCCGGAGAATCCCACAAATCGGGTCTTCGGTCTTTTCCCCGTGACACTGGGAGAGCAGACGTGCCCGAAAACCAGACGCAGGGACCCCTCTCTGGGCCCGCCCACAGCAGCACTGTGACGGGGCACTGCTCAGGCCGCCGGCACTGCTGGGCGCGGTGTGGCCTTCGGCCTCTGGCCCCGAACGGCCAGGTGAGGGTTTTAGCTTCTGAGGACAGCACCCCCACCCCCACCGCCTCCGTTTCTCCTGCGGGACTCCCCGGCGGGCACCGAACTGCTGAGGGGCAGGGATGAAACTCCTGAGAACAGGACACAGCAGTTGTCCCAAAAGTGAGCCCAGCCGCCGCTAGGTGGCGCCCGGCTGCTGCTCCACCCGCAGCCAGGGCCACTCGCTCCCCTGTCGGCCAGTGGGACTCTGACTCCCACATGTTGGGCTGTTGGAAAAGTGGCCCAGATGAGCAGGGCTCCAGCCCTTTAGAGATGCTCTGCTCTGCAGGGACACCCTGTGCAAACCCAGCTCACCACTGTCACCTCCCGAGGGTCCCCTCCAGGCCACCTGCCCCATGTGCACCCTCTCTGTCCTCTGGCCTTCTCTCTGTCCCTCTCTCTGTCTCTCTCTTTGTCCCTGTCCTTCTCTCTGTTCCTGTCCCTCTCTCTGTCCCCTCTCTCCCATGTGATGCAAGGAAGCAGTTCCCAGTGGGCAGGCCACGTGGAGCCAGGAGCTGAGTCCCCGAGCCTGTGTTTGGGGGAGATGCCCTGACTGTGTCCTCAGTGCCACCAGCCTGTGACATGAGTGAGCAGGTGGCAACTGGGCAGTGGCCGACCTGGTGCCCTGTTGTGTGACGGGAGCGGTGTCCCTGCAGACCAGTGGCAGAGCCAGGACCCCTGTGCTCATACAGACAGGCTGACACCCCCATGTGGCCCGTGTGGACAGAGACAGCAACGGACACTGAGAGGCAGGGCTGTCCTGGGACAGGGGCTACTGTCTGTCATTCATGACACTTGAGTTGGGGCCACTGTGCTGTCAGAACTGGAGGGTCTGAGACCACGAGAGGGTCACCTCAGGGTCGAGAAATGGGACATGGCTCCCCACGGGCTCCTCGTGGCCGGGCTGGTGAGCAGGCGGGCTGGCCTGCAGGGTGGACACAGACACACGCTGGCTGCCGGCCCTGAGGCGAGAAGCCTGTGACTCATCAGTGTCCTTGCCCTCTTACCCCTCGATAAGCCTCTGTCGGCCTTGACAGCAAACCCCCGTCAGACTGAGACAGAAACTGCCCGCACTGGGGGACACTGTTTTCCAAAAGACCACGGGGAGCATCTTTATAAAACCTGAGGTCCCAAAGCAGTGTCCCTAAAACGAGGACTAAGTTGGGGATTCCCCTTGTCACCATCCTTATGGGTCACAGTGGGGACAGAGGCTGAGGTGTGGGGGCCGCAGGGGGGCAGTGCCGAGGGCGGGTCTCAGGATGTGGGACATTCAGGGCACATGTCCTGGGCACATGGGGACCCTGGGCCACCCCACTAAGTTGGGCCCTGCTCCCTGTGCTGGGGACAGGTGGCCTCTCTGCTGTTTGCCTGGCTCTTGCCCACCTGGTGAGGGGCTTTCTTTCATGGGGCCCCGTGTTTCCCGACCGAGCTCCCCTTGGCACTTCTGCCTGGTTTTCTCCTGGTCTTTCTGTTTTCACCATTTTGACCGGAATTGCAAACACCCTTCACTGGGTCTCAGTCCTGGCCGGGTCGCGTCAGTGCAGAGGCATCTGCGGATGGGGCTCAGCTCGAGATGGGCGTCATGGTGACGGCAGATGGCCCTAAACAAACGGTCAGGGGACGGGGCTCTGCCCCGAGGGGCAGTTGTGCAATGCAGACAATGACGGTGAGAGAACCTTCCGGAGCACAGGGCAGCTGCGGGGAAGGATGAGTCACGCACTCCCAAACACTCCCTCTGGGTCAAGGAGCCAGGTACCTGCACTCACGTCCACCTTGGCCCTGGAATGCGCTGACCCTGCGTTCCAGGGCTGGAGCAGCCTCTCTGCTCGCCCTGTGCTCTGAGCCTGCTGACAGGGGTCGGGCGGCCCCTCAGTGACCAAGGGCCTTGACCAAGGAGGGGACACCTGTCTGGAGGGAGGACAGCAGGCACGGGGAGACCCTTCTATGCTACTGAAAGCACCTTGTAGAAGCGACTTGATAAAAACTAGAGTGCAGCGGAGATGACAGGGAGGAAGCAGAGCCC
>VMDR010024846.1:0-14786 GCA_007922815.1 Macrotus californicus | reverse complement strand
CTGAGAATCTCCTGACCTCCAGTTTCCATCCTAGACCCCCTGAAGAGGGGAGGGGCTTAGGGAGCCCTGCCTTGTCATGCACCATCAATAAAGTTCACTGCACCCAGCCAGAAAAAAAAAAAAGAAAGAATAAACAAATGGGACCTCATCAAATTAAAAAGCTTTTGCATGGCTAAAGAACACAGCATTAAAATGAAAAGAGAACCAACTATATGGGAAAACATATTGGCCAATGATGACTCAGACAAGGGTTTGATCTCCAAAATATATAAAAAACTCATATGACTCCACTCCAGGAAGACCAAAATACCAATTCAAAAATGGGCAAAAGACTTGAACAGACACTTCTCCAAGGAGGATATACAGAGGGCACAGAGATGTATGAAAAGATGCTCAGCATCACTAGCCATCAGAGAGATGCAAATTAAAACTACAATGAGATATCACCTCACACCTGTCAGAATGGCCATCATCAACAAATCAACAAGCAACAAGTGATGGTGAGGATGTGAAAAAAAGGGACCCCTCCTGCACTGTTGGTGGGAATGCAGTTTGGTGCAGCCACTATGGAAAGCAGTATGGAGTTACTTCAAATAATTAAATATGGAACAGCCTTATGAAACAGCAATTACATTTCTTGAATATGTCTGAAGAAACCCAAAACAATAATTTGAAATAATATATTCATTTACCCCTATGTTCACTGCAGCATTATTTAAAATAACCAAGATTTGAAATCAGTTCAAGTGTCTATCAGTAGATGAGTAGATAAAAAAAAACTGTGGTATATTTATACAATGGAGTACTACTTGTCTGGAAAAAAGAAGGAAATCTTAACCTTTGCAACAGCATGGGCATATCTAGATGTCATTATGCTAGGTGAAATAAGCCAGTCAGAGAAAGACAAATACCACATGATTTCACTCATATGTGGAATCTAATGAACAAATAAACTAACAAAGAAAATGGAAACAGACTCATAGATAGAGAAGAACAGACTGACAGCTGTAAAGAGTAGAGAGGGGCTTGCAGGGCATGGTAACAAGGGTGAAGGGATTAAGCAAAACAAACAAACAAAAAGAATAGACACAATGGTATGGTGATTGCTGGGAGGGGGCAGCGAGTAAGGTTGGGGTACATAGGAGAGGGTAAAGGAGGCATAAATGATGATGGAAGGAGACTTGACTTGAGGTGGTGAGCACACAATACAATATACAGACAATGTGTTATAGAATTGTACACATAAAACCTATATAATTTTATTAATCAATGTCACTCCAATAAATTCAATTGAAAAGAAAAAATGGTGATATAAGTGTCTTGGAAATGAAGTTGGATAGCTTTCATGACTTTATGTCCATTAAATGAAAATGATAAAATTCATTTAACTTAATATGAATAAATTTATTAAATCACTTCCTCGGAAAGGAGATTTATCATAGAAAAGGTATACTAAACAAGCAAATAAACGTGGAATGATTGAGAAATGGGAGAATGTCTAGAGAGGATTTGGCAAAGAAAAGAGAGGGTAAAGGCCCAAAGACATCATCATTTTCTCCCCAGTTTGCACCTGGCCAGTTCTAAAACTTTAAATAAGGTTTTAATCTACTAAGGGACCATGTACACAGCCATTTGTTTCCACCACATGCACTTATCCTCTGAACTCTCTGCTCACTGCAGCTGTTCTAACCCATTGAGATACGAAGCAGTGGGAAGAGCTTTAAACTCTGGGAATAGAATTTGCAGGAAAAAAAAAAACATCTAGAAATGATAGTGTAAGGCAAAGAGAATTAGTAAAATTGTAATTCACAAAGATATTGTAAAATTGAAATATTTGGGACTTGGTGTAGGCTTATCTCACCCACATCTCTATTTCTGGATGAGGGTATAGATAATGTTCATTAAGAGATCCAGAGCCCTTGACAAATACCAGTCAGTGCCAACTGATTCAGATCTCTTGATTACATAAAAATTACCTGACCTGATGACAGCATTGAAAGAATTTTTAACAAATTATTCCTTTTATGAGGATCACACTGAGCAAAAGGCTTTCAGAATAGGGCACTCAGTCAAACTCAGAGACTTGTAGCTGGAAGTGAACTCAGCAGATATTTCAAGCCCTTTATTTTACAAAAGAGGAAACAGACCCAAATCAGTGTATTAAACTCTATCACGGAGCTATTGAATGTCAAGAACAAGGACATGAGTCCAAGTCCTCTAGGTGCCTTCCACCATACCACCATTACTCTTTATGACCAGAAAATACCAATTACTTAACGTCATAGACTTTTATGCCTAGTGCTATGGAACCATAGAAAATGAGCCCAAGATTACTTCTTTGCACTGTCAAATACAGATGAGCAGCATGGAGGGCCCTGGTTGCCAAAAGAATGTATTAGCACAAAACATTTTCTCAATCAGAGATTGAAAATTCATGTTTATTTAGTAAAAAGATAAAACTTGATCATTTCTCAATCAAGATTAGCCAAGGTTCCAGAGGATGAATTACCTAACAGATAAAATTCTTGGAAATGTCTAAGAGTTCTATCTCTTTTTCAGTAAAGTGTTCCAGACATCCAAAGACCATGCCAGGGAAGCAGGAGACTGGGGGTTGGCCAGGTACCATGGCTATTAGACCAGTCTAGAGAGGCTACTCCTGGTATTGCACTCTTGGCCTGGTACATGCCAGGCAACATAATCTGAAATATCTTATCTTCCTACCAAAGAGAGCCCAGATCTTCTGACTAGGGACCAGGATTTATTTGCTCACCTGACGGTTGACCCGTAGTGAAATTAAAGTTCCTAAGAAGGTTTCAAATGTCTCCTATCTGGACCATTCACCCAAAACCCCAGGCTGGAGGTCTAAGAAAACATCACACAGCTGGGGTTGGGAAGGCTCCATACATTTGTTCAGGTTGTGGGACACAGCATTCCTCCTACTCCAGGTCATTGTCCTGAGAGAGGGCACAGGCTATTTAAACACAAGGCAAGAACTGTTGCTTGAAAGACACCATCATCTTTACAGAAGAATATGCAACCTTATATAAATCAAATGTAATCCTCAGGTTGCGCAGAGATCTGCATGGTGCAGAGCCCCTGATGGTCCAGAGTCCACTGAGATAGAGGGGGCAGACTACTGCTTGCTGCTCCAGTCTGGTTCTCCCTCAGAGGATGAGCAGAGCAGCAGGCTGAGTGCTTCTGAAGCCCCAGAAATCTTCTCATGAAGACAGACTGCCTGTGATGGAAAAACAGGAACACCTTTAATTCAGCTAGACTTATTTCTTGGTCCCAAGTAAAAAAATTCAGAAAATATTTTTGATCTTTTTAAAATAGAAAATGAACACATTTCTACCATTTTTGTGCTCCTCTTCCACTACCAATTCTTGCAAAGAAGGAGATGCCTGGGTAACACTGAGTAGTTATAAAACACTTATCTAAAATAATTTACTTTATAATATTATACTATGATATATATTTCTGATTACAGGATCCCCACTCCAAACTGACCACACCATTGACTGAAAGCCAATGCTTCTCAAAGTTGGGCATAAAGTAGTTCTCTTTCAGTCAATTCCTTTTCTAACAAGAGTCAAAAACAATAATAATAATCTCAAAGAAAAATATGTTCCTGGAAGTGCTATGAATGGAAAATGGAGTTGGGGGCACAAGACATGGATTTGGCTACCAGCCCCACCACTTCAGCCAGCTTCCAGGATGTTGAGCCTCAGTGTCTCAAGATGATGCCAATACATCTTCATGGGTCTGGGAGGGCTAGACAGGGTAAAATGCACAGACACCTGGTCTGTGTCTGCACATAGCAAGTCCACACTGATTCAAACCATGGCTCAGGCTTTGTGCTCAAAGTATGGCCATGGCAGACACCAATAAGCCTGTCCACCTGGCACTACCCATCTAGTGGAAAAGTTTCTTTTCTTGCCTCCATATCATTTTTTGTGCAACTGACCTGGTTATGCATGCACTCACTTCTTCAGGCAACAATAGTACCTGTGCATAGATAGAGTCACCTCTGAGCACCCTCTATAGACTTCTCTCATAGTCTCCACCTAAGTCCCTTCCCTCTCTCCCCTATGCCACCGTTCACTCACATACATAAATATTACTCTCTCTTTCTCTTTCTCTCTCTCTCTCTCTCTCACACACACACAATCACTCCAGGACTCACTGAACTACTCAAAGATGATGTGAAGAATGAGGCAATCCTTTAGCTGTTCCTTGTCTGTGGCAAGGTAAGCATAGAAATCAGGAGTAAACATTTAGAAACCATTATAGCATTTTGACAGAGTAATTCAATACCTGTTGAATCTAAAGATAAGTGATTAAATTTGTACTTTGCATGTCTTTATTTTTTATTTTTAGTAATTTATTTTTATCATGGCTTATAAAAATATAGGCCTGTGATACATTGAAAATTGGAGGGGAAAAAGCCAAGTCCTCCATCTAAGAAGCACTAGACCATTATCTTTTGTCCCCCTAAATTATAATCTCTGGATTACTCAAGGACCTGCTAATGCTGAGCCAGGGTGAGTTTCCAGGATTAGGGAGGAATCTGCTTTTTGTCCCCTGCAAGGTCAGCTAGCTTCAGGCAGGCCCTCTGACCTAGCCTGGAGCAGGGTACCAACAGCAAGGTCTCAGGTCTGCAGCTGCTGGCAGATCTTTAAGATGCCTGGGTGACCAGGTCTTTTTGGGGACATAAAGTAAGAATTCAGAAACGCACAGACCAGGATTCCCAAGAAGAGGGCAAAGGAAACCTGTAATTCAGTTCCCCTTCCAGAGCTCCCCATGGTCTAAGGGTGTTTGTAGCCTGGATTTAACCAAGGAATTGATTAGTCTAGCTCTGAGCTCCAGCCAGCAGAGTCACTTAGGGTGGATTAGAAAAGTGTGAGAAAAATCTGGCAAGTCAGAAAAACAGACAACACAGAGAGAGAAGGAAGCTGTTAGCCTGCAGCTGATAAATACACAGACTTGTAAAACTGTGTCACAGAGAGGTTCCAAGTGGCCCTGGAACTCTGACCAACATCCTTTGATGTTGCTTGCTTCCTTCCTGTCTGTCACCTCACCAGGCATTCAAACCAGAGGCTCCCTGCCTTTCCTCCAGGCTTAGCAGGAAGCCTACACTGTGATTTCACAAGGTGAAATTGCTCCCTTGCTCTTTCTTTACTTCTGGAGGGACAAAGAGCCCTTAAGTCCTGGATCTCATTTTTGAATTGCTTGGCAAGGGCAGCCCTAATATGTGGTCCACACAGACAAGCAGTTCCAAGACACTTGTACTTGAGATATGCAGCATCAGTCCACATGCTTCATCCACATGAAGTGTGGTAATCAGGAATAACAAATATCCAACAGCTTTTTTTTTTCAGTCAGAAAAATACATGACCTTGGGAAAATAAAAGTCCACATGCTGGGTGTCTGATTAAAGGATAGAGGACAGTGGGAGACAAAGTACTGGCTTTTATTTTTTCCAGCTTGAACAAATTCATTCAGTTCATGAATCATTCTTAGAGCATGATAGGGACCTGCAGTAAACATCATTGTTATTTCAAAGGTGAAATGGATTTTCTATCTTTTAAAAAAGAGATTTTTGCATGTCTAAAGCAAAAACTTTTTTTTCCAAATTAGTCACTAAACCATTTCCCAAAACAACAGTAGTGTGTTTGGTTAATCCTACCTGTTACAGACCAAGTGCCTTAAAACAGGTGTCCAGGCAGGTACAATAAAGTGAAGCCTGTCCTCAGGGCATCCTGCTGAGTCAGGTTACTGGAGACAATTTCTTGATTTGCCTCAGACCTTAACTTTAGTTTTTAATATTTATAGGATGGCTTTTGAAGAACCCAATAATTTGATGAGGCACTAATGCAAACACTTTTCTGCTCCACTCTGCTGCTGATTTTGGAAGGTCCTTATGCTGCATAACAGGATGAGACACATAACAATGGAGTACTGTTCATACCCTATAGGGGAGCTCTGTGTGGAACACAGTGGACTTCATTTTAACACAGGGCACTGATCTTTCACTTTCTTCTTCCCAATCTGGTACTGTAGGGTTGGTGATGCTCCATGACTGAGTCCACTGTGGTGCCAAGGTCAAGAGTCATTGACCAGTCTGTGGCAGTGATCTTGTCTAAAGCAGAGATGTAGTCTGAAGCAGTGATCCAGCCTGAGATAGTGATCCAGGGGAGGTAGTAATTCAGTTGTAGGCAGCAGTCTAATCAGAGGCAGTGATGTAATAGGAGGTAGTGATCCAGTAGGAGATAGTAATCTAGTTGGAGGCAGTGATCCAGAGGCAGAGAACTAATCAAAAGCAGTGATCCAGTCAGAGGTGGGGTTCTAGTCAGAGGCAAAGATACAGTTTGGTGGTAGCTTTATGAAAACTGCTGGTTTCCAGGATACACCGACACCTATTAAATTAGACTAGGGGTGTCAAACTCATTTTCACTGGGACCATATCAGTCTCATGGTTGCCTTCAAAAGGCCAAATGTAAATTTAGCACTGTATAAATTTAACTACTCCTTGACTAAGGGCAAGGAGCTCAGCACTGCCGCTGGCTAGAAACAAGGTGCCAGGCCAGATAAAACAAGGTGGAGGGCCGGATTTGGCCCGAGGACCTTGTGTTTGCCACCTGTTAATTAGATCCTCTGTGGGTAGAGTCTGGCACCCTCATTTTAACACATCCCAGTGATTCTCCTGCATGGTCAGGCTTGAGTTTGGTCAGTGTTCTTGTAATACACAAGTTAAACCCCACAAAGTGCAGCAGTGCAAGACCTGGAAGGTCCCAGGTAAATGCCTCTGTGTGAGCACTCCCTGTTGGTTTCTGAAAACAGTTCCAGGTGTGTGAGAATGATGCCCATACTTCAGAGGCCCTGTCCTCCAGCAAGCACTCTGCCCATTAGCACCAGTACTTGAGACAGCACTTGGAGTCATCTCTGGGTCACATCTAGGGTGGCTTCTTGTACTTCACATATTAGTCTCAAAGCATGGGATGGGGCTTTTTTAGATGAGGCCTCATCTGGAACCTTAGGAACAGGGATGCATCACCCCATGGGCCCATCTGGTCAAGGGGCTTAACAGGCTGGTGGTGCTGGCCTCCAGGGAGGATTTCACAGAGCCACTGTCGGAAGAGCCACTGCTTCCCTGACAGGTTTTTCTAGCTTGCTAAACCTTTAAACAGGAACCAAAAATTATGAAATAAAACAAAGAGATTCATGTGTTCCTAGGAGAGCTGTGTTGCCTGGGTTTGGCCCCATTAGAGAAACAGACTGCAGGGTTTTTTAATTGACTCATGGCAAAAGTCAAAAAGCATGAGCCACCTGAGTGGTCCGATCTTGGTCTGTGCAATTCCTGTGAGTGGCTCGCCAGGCCAAACGCTGGCAACACCAAGTCTCTACTCCTGTTTCCCCACTGTGCTTATCAGTGCACAGTGCCAGACACAGAGGAAGGCAGGATAGGAGTTAACCGTCAGTCCTTTGGATGCTCAGATGGCAGAAACAAGCAAAGACCTGAGGCAGTTGTACCCATATGTGGTCTGTTTTACCCTTGTTCTCAGAGTACATACTTGCCACCTGACAACACACCGCAGGAAGGTCTGCTACAACATAAACCTGTACCACCAGGGGTTTTCCACAGTCTGCATGTCAGCTATCACAGTCTCTGGATACCAGTTAAAATTTTTAAATCCACAAGTACCGTGTTGCTTGCTTTCATGATGCCATGTCTTTGAAAGAAGAGGCTGTGTTGACTGCATTGCCTGAGCCCTGCTGCATCAGTCCTGGGAGGCATGATTGTGCTCACAGCCAGCCCCGCCTGGGGCTAGTCATAGATCTCTCCAGATCTGTTTTCTGATCTGTAAACTTAGAAACTGAACTAGATGCCATCTCAGGTTCTTTAAATTCTGACAGCTAGTGAGCACTCACTTCCCTTTACCCTGTGTCAGTCTTCCCTCATGGGCAGGTGTCAAAGGCCACTTCCAAATGGGAAATCCAGGACTAGTGGTGTCCCCCCATGCCACAGCCTGTGTGCTCACCGCAGTGGCTGCCCCACAGCCTGAACATCAGGATACAGAGACGCTCAATGAGAAGCACCCACAGTCACCCCTCTTCTTCATCTTCAGCTTTCTTTTCCTAAGCTAATGTTTAACTAGAACAGGAAGCATCTTGCAAAGCCTAGGAAGAAACTTCTAGGACTTCATGTGCTGCAAACATTGGCTGTTATCTGCAGTGTGTGGACCCCCTGCTGGACACCTTGCTCTACCAGAAAGCAGGTGATAGCACTGTGTGGGGGTTAAGAGTTGTCTGGAACTGGCCCACTTGAATACACACATTTTAAGGATGAAACTAGTCAAAATCCACTAACCAAAAATCACAACACTAGGCCCCAGGTTCTGTGGAAATAGAATTTTATGAAAGTTGGGGCCCTTCTTTAATAAGCAAAAGAATACACGATTACAAATATAAAATTACATCAAAATTTTACAACATGAAAAAAGAAATTACAACAAATTAAGTGAGCTTTGGGGATTCAGATCATTTTTTCTGAAAGCTCTTTACATTACCACAAATGCTTACATAGAAATGCTTGCTGACAGCAACCTGGTTTCCTCTATCCGCCTAGAAAACCACTCAGTATCTCCCACCAACCCCAGCAAAGGAGGACCCTAAAGTTTGAGATTGCTTAGCTCCACAATTAACACCATGCCCTACTGCTCGGGGAGGATGAAAGCAACACTTTGTACTCCAGCTCTCTTGTTGTCTGATGACACCAGGCTCTTCCCCCAGAGCCTGCTCTGCCCTCTTTGAGATCAAACTCCAATGCACAGTGTTTACAGACGACTAGTGACTTTTCAATCCATTAGAAAAACAGGGAACCAGAGCACTTAAATATCAGGATCACACAGCTCTATGTATAGCAGTTGATGTCAGTCTGAAAAAAACATTGAATAGAAACAGATACATGAAAATGGGTTCTTATGGTCAGATGTATACTTCATCTGCAACCATGTGTCCCTTTCCCAACAGTGACAGTTAAAGTGTTCCCATCTCCCCGTACTGCCTGCCTGAGGCACTCCTAACTCATGGCCACTGGGCTCCATTTTTGGACTAGGGAAAACTCCAAAATAATATAAAGTGCCATGAAAATATACATACATTTCCTTGTATCCATTGTTTTCTTCTAAAGGATGTTACTGAATGATACAGCTTTAACTTTTCAATGCTGTCATATTTTCTAAACTATGATCTCTTCCATTTACTTTAGGGGATGTGGCATTCCCCTTTACTGGAGTGAAAGCTAAACAATGTGGTTTGGATTTAGTGTTCCCATGCATCACCATGCAAATGTTTGTCTCAGCAATCATGTCATTATTGTTACTGGTAACAGCTGTTCTGCCCTCCTTCATTTGTGAACCACTATTTGTGGTCCCAGTTTACAAGTTGGCAAGGTGGATCCCTGCCACTGAGATAAAAGACCAGTCACAGAACAAATCACAATCTGGTGGGATCTACTCCCAAGTGTCCCAGGATTGAGTATAAGGAAAACTAGTCCTGAGCAATGGGCAGTATGCTCAGCAGGCAAGGAAACCCAGACTGTAATGTATAGAGGTGGTCTTGGAAGTCTTGCTGTGCCTCTCTACTAAGACTATGACACTGGAGGAGCTAGGATAGGTAATGCCACATCTGAACACTGGGGGGACTCAACAAACTTCAAGAAAGGGTCTTTAGGGCTTTGGACTTTTTCCTGCATTATCCCTACTTTGCAGATGTATCATATTCTCACAAAAAGAGTGTTGTAGGCAGGGAAAATTTGCCCAAGGGAGCAGAAAATTATCCACTTACAGGTTTCTGGACACGGACAAAAAATAAACCTGCCAGATATCATGGAAATGGGTTCCAGATATCTGGTGCTCCCCAGAACTCTTACCCTGAACACTTGCAAGATAAGGAAAGGCTAAGGATTTTGGGATCCTTGCCAGTAGCTTCCATACCAAGACCCTGGCAGGTCACCTGCCACCACTAGGCTGGGCATAGTCTAGGTCACAAACCTGGCTTACCCATCTAGGTTTTCTTTATTTTAATATGACAAACACACACATTAGATGATAGATAGATAGATAGATAGATGATAGATAGATCTGTCCAGAAAAAGAACAGCCATTGTTAACATAGAATAGACTGTGTGACATCTATGTAACCTGGCTGCCAAGGAGAGTGGGACTGAAACACACATCCATGAACAATTATGACTTCACAATTATGACAGTGGGGGTGGTAGACACCGTTGAGCATGTGTACCATGTGGCTGTCACATTCAAAATGATTCAGCAAGTAGAACAACAAATCTGCATCAAATTTTGCATTAAGCTAGAACATTCCTCCATGGAAACCATTTGGATGATTCAGAAGGCCACAGCTACGGGCAACTGGTGATTGGCAGCTACATTAACACAATACAACCTCTCATGCATCAAGTCTCATGTAATTTTTTGGTGAAACATCAAATCACCCAGGTATTCAGCTCCCCTACAGCTCATATTTGGCACCCTGTGACTTCTGGCTTTTCCAAAAACTAAAATCATCTTTGAAAGGGAAGAGATTTCAGACCAATGATGAGATTCAGGAGCAGCCAACGGTGATTGGGAGAACTATGTCAGGTCCCAAGGTACCTACTTTGAAGGTACCATTGTCCTATGTACAATGTTTCTTATATCTTATAGCTTCTTCAATAAATGTCTCTATTTTTCATATTACATAGCTTGATATCTTCTGGATAGATATATGTATATATGTGTGTGTGTATATATATGTATATATATATACACACACACATATATATATTCTAATTAAGTAAGTTATGGTAAACAAATACAAAAGAATTCTTCTAACCACTAAAAAATATGATATAAAGTTAGTTTGTTGTAATGGATAGAAACTCATGACAGGGAGACCCAAGATGGTGGAGGAGTAAGTGGAAGCTACACTAATCTCCCAGGACCAAACTGGAATTACAACTAAATTATAGAAAAATCATCCTGAATAACCAACTGAACACCAGCTGGAGAGAAGCCATACAACAACAGACAGATGGAAGAAGCCATATCACCACAACAAGACAGGTCAAGAGTGAAAAGGAGGTGCAAGAGGACTTCCTGGGCTCCCATGGGTGGCAGCTGACTTCCTAGAGGGATATTTCTGCAGCTGCAGGGTTTCCCCTGAGAAGTATGGGGTGAAATATGGTGGTGAAAAGCAGCAGGGTTTCTGTCTGCCAGGAAGAGATGGCAAAGATTCAGAAAGCCTCTTAAAGGACCAATGCACAGAATTCTGTGGGCAGCCACTTACCCTGGGCTTCTGCAAAGGAAAGGCAAAGTAGACTAGAGACACTTGAGGAGAGTCTGGGACTGGTGGCTCTGGGGAGACAGCTGAAGGAACAGCTGCAAGGATCCCTGTGTTGAGTTATTCCCCATACTACAAAAGCCATATGTCTCAGAGAGGGAAACCCCTTGCAAGTGGCATCAGCCTGAGGGAAAGCAACAGCCCCACCATAGGAATAACTCTAACCTACCCTGTGGTGCTTAAGCCCTGCTGTTGAGGAGTACAGCTGGAAAACTTTCAAGCTTTAACCCTACAGAAATCCTGTAGGCAGAAGCAGATCACTGGGAGCTCTGAGGCTTCAGCTGATCCATCCATGGGTCTGATGTGGTAAAACCAGCTTGGTGCACAGTCTGGTTCTTTCTTTACATATTCAGGACCAGCAGAGGAAACCACATGTGGTGGATCGCTGGTAGTTCTAAGTAGGTTGTCCATGATTAGTCACAGGAAGGGTTTGACTTAGGCATGCACCACAGTCTTGCAGATCTACATAATACATAGAAGAAAATACAAAGAAGCAGCCAAATGGGAATACAAAGAAACAGACTTCAAATGAAAGAATGAAAGAACAAGAGTATTCTCCAGAATAAGAACTAGATGAAATGGAGGCAAGCAATTTATGAGCTAGATAGTTTAGAGTAACAATTATAAGGATATTCAACAGCATGGAAAAAGACATAGAAACCATGAGGACCAGTCATAAATAAAGAATGAAATATCTGAAATAAATAATTCACTGGAAGAAATAAACAGTAGGTTAGATGAAGCAGAGGATCAAATCAGTGATTTGGAAGAGAAGGTAGAAAAAGATACCCAGGCAGAACAGCAAAAAGAAAAAAGAATTTTAAAAAATGAGGGTTGCTTAAGAAACATTTTGTGCAATGTGAAGCATAACAACATCTGCAATATGGGAATACCAGAAGGAGAAGACAGTGAGTAAGGGATCAAGAACCTATTTGAATAAATAATGATTAAAAACTTCACTAATCTGCTGAAAGAAAAAGACACACAAGTCTAGGAAGCTCAGAGACTCCCAAACAAGTTGGATCCAAAGAGGACTACACTCAGACACATCATAATTAAAATGACAAGGTTTAAAGACAAGGGGAGAATCCTAAATGCTGCAAGAGAAAAGCAGGTAGTTACATACAATTGATCGCCAGTTAGACTGTCATATGAGTTCTCAACAAAAAAACATTTCAGGCCAGAAGGGAATGGTATGAAATATCGATGTGATGAAAAACAAGGAACTACAACCAAGGCCACTTTACTCAGCAAGGCTATCATCTAAAAGTGAAGGAGAAATAAGGAGCTGTCCAGACAAGAAAAAGCTAAAAGAGTGTGTTAACACCAAACCTGTACTGCAGTAAATGTTAAAGGGCTTCCTTTAAAAAGAAGAAAAATGAGAAAAAGAGAAAGAAAAAAAACAGAGGAAAATAGTTTAACAATAAAATGACACCAAATATGTAACTAACAATAATCAGTTTAAATGTAAATGGCTTAAATGCTCCAGCCAAAAGACAGAGGGTAGCTGAATGGCTAAGAAAACAAAACCCATATATATGCTGCCTCCAAGAGACCCACCTCAGCTCAAAAGATACACACAGTCTAAAGGTAAAGGGATGAAAAAAGATATTTCATACAAATGGAAAGGAAAAAAACTGGGGTAGCAATACTTATACCAACAAAATAGACTTTAAAACCAAGGCTATAATAAGGGACAAAGAAGGACACTACCTAATGACAAAGAGAACAATCCAACAAAAAAATATAAATAACCCTAGTAAACATTTACGCTCCCAACATAGGAGCATCTAAATATGTAAAGCAAATATTGATGGACATAAAGGGAGAGATCAACAGAAATATTATCATAGTCAGGTATTTTAATACCCCTTTGAATTCAATAGATTGACCAGACAGAAAACCAACAAGGAGATAGTGGCCTTAAACGACACATTAGATCAAATGCATTTAATTGATATCTTCTGAGCATTTCACCCCAAAGAAGCAAAATATACATACTTTTCAAG
Source organism: Macrotus californicus (assembly GCA_007922815.1). Taxonomy (NCBI): domain Eukaryota; kingdom Metazoa; phylum Chordata; class Mammalia; order Chiroptera; family Phyllostomidae; genus Macrotus; species Macrotus californicus. The sequence continues at coordinate 1,377 of VMDR010024846.1, read as the reverse complement.
GGCATATAGAAGATTTTCTAGGCTAGATCACATGTTAGGACACAAAACAAGTCTCAAAATTTCAGAAGATTGAAATCATATCAAGCATCTTCTCTGAAAAAAATGCGATGAAACTAGAAATCATTCTCAAGAAAAACACTGAAAAACACACTAAGACATGGAAGCTAAATAACATGTTATTAAACAATGAATGGGTCAACAATGAGGTCAAGGGAGAAATCAAAAGATACCTTGAAACAAATAAAATGAGAACACAATTCAAAATCTGTGGGACACAGGGAAAGCAATTCTAAAACAGAAATTCATAGCATCACAGGCTTATCTAAAAAAAAAAAAAAGAAAAAACTCAAATAAACAATCTAACTTTATCTTAAAAAGAACTTGGAAAAGAACAGTAAACAAAGCTCAAATTTACTAGAAGGGAGGAAATAATAAATATCAGAGGAGAAATAAATGAAATAGAGTCTAAAACAGTGATACACAAGATCAATGAATCCAATAGCTAGTTCTCTGAAATAAGATTGACAAACTTTTAACCATACTTATAATGAAAAAGAGAGAGAGGACCCAAATATATAAATTTAGAACTAAAAGAGATGAAATAAAAACTGACTCCAAAGAAATACAAAGGATTGTAAGGAAATATTATGAACAACTCTATGCCAATACACTGGACAACCTGGAAGAAATGGATAAATTCCTAGATACATACAATCCTCCAAAATTAAATCAGGAAGAATAAAGAATCTGAAAAGAAAGATTACACTTGGTGAAGCTGAAGCAGCAATAAAAAAATCTCCCAAGAAACAAATGCCCTAAAACAGACGGCTTCAGAGCTTAATGTTACCAAACATTCCAAGAACTAACACCTCTCCTTATCAAACTATTTCAAAAAATTCAAGAGGAGGGAAGTTCTGCAAACTCATTTTATGAAGCCAGCACTATCCTAAATCCAAAACCAGATAAAGATTCTACAAAAAAAAAAGAAAGAAAGAAAATTATAGGCCAATATCACTGATGGACATAGATGCTAAAATACTCAACAAAATATTAGCAAACTAAATACAGCAATGCATCCAAAAGATCATACACCATGATCAAGTGGGATTTATTTGGGAATGCAAGGTTGATACAACATTCACAAATCAATAAGTGTGATTTACCATTTAAACCAAATGAAGAATAAAAACCACATGATCCTATCAATAGATGCAGAAAAAGCATTCATCAAGTCCACCACCCATTTATAATAAAAACTCTCAGCAGAGTGGGAACAGAGGGAACATACCTAAAGATAACAAAGACCATCTATGACAAACACACTGCCAGCATCATACTCAATGGGCAAAAACTACAAGTGTTCCCCTTAAGGTTGGG
>VMDR010024845.1:0-14797 GCA_007922815.1 Macrotus californicus | reverse complement strand
TATAGTCTGGAATCAGGTAGCATGATTCTCCAAATTTGTTCTTCTTTTTCAAGTTTTCTGTGGCTATTCAAGGTCTTTTGTGATTTTGTATAAATTTTTAGAATATTAATATTCAATTTAGTTCTGCAAAATTGTCACTGGAATCTTGATAGGATTTGCATTGAATCTATAGATTGCTTTGGATAGTATGGACATTTGAACAATGTTAATTCTTTCCACAAACATGGTATATGCTTCTACTTATTTGTATCTTCTTCAGTGTCTTATAATTTTCCAAGTACGGGTCTTTTACATCCTCAGTTAAATTTATTTCTAGGTATTTTTTTCATGCAATTGTAAATGGGATTTGTTTTTAGTTTCCCTTTCTGATAGTTCATTATTAGGGTATGAACATGCAGCTAATTTCTGGATATTAATTTTGTATGCTGCTACTTTACTGTATTCATTTATTGGTTGTACTTTTTTTTGTTTTCTATATACAGTATCATGTCATCTACAAATAATGACAGTTTTACTTCTTCCTGTCCAATTTGGATGCCTTTTATTTCTCCTTCTTGTCTGATTGGTGTGCCTAGGATTCCAGGACTATGTTGAATAAGAGTGGTGAAAATGGGCATCCCTGTCTTGTTCCTGATCTTGAGGCAAATGCTTTAAAGTTTTGTATGCTGAGTATGATGCTGGCAGTGGGTTTGTCCTATAAGGCCTTTATTATGTTGAGGTCTGTTCCTTCTATTCCCACTTTGCTGAGAGCTATTTTTTTTTTATCATAAATGGGTACTGGATGTTATCAAATGCTTTTTCTGCATCTATTGATACAATTATGTGACTTTTATCCTTCACTTTGTTATGTGTTGTGTCACATTTATTGATATGGATATTGTACCAACCTTGCATCCCCAGAACAAATCCCACTTGATCATGGTGTATGATTTTTTTTTAAGTTTTAGGATGTGGTTTTATTATTTTTTCAGATATTTTTTATTTTTTTAACTTATTTTTTATTGTTGTTCAAGTACCATTGTCTCCATTTCCTCCCACCACTCCCCCCACCCCAGCCATCCCCACTCCCCACCCTCGATCCTACCCCCTTTGGTTTTGTCCATGTGTCCTTTATACATGTTCCTGACAACCCTTCCCCCCTTTTCCCCCCATTATCCCCTCCCACCTCCCCTCTGGTTACTGTCAGTTTGTTCTTAATTTTCTGGATCTGGTTTGCTAATATTTTGTTGAGGATTTTAACATCTTTGTTTATCAGGGATATTGGCCTATAATTGGCCTATAATTTTCTTTCTTTGTAGTGTCTTTATGTGGTTTTGGGATTAGGAATGCTGGCCTTGGAAAATGAGCTTGGTTGTCCTTCCTTCTATTGAATTTTTTGGAACAGTTTGAGAAGGGCAGGTGTTGGTACTTCTTTCAATGTTTGGTAGATTTCACCTGTGAAGCCATTCTATCCAGGATTTTTGTTTGTTGGGAGTTCTGTTTTAATTGATTCAATTTCATTAATTGTAATTGGTCTATGCAGGTTTTCTGATTCTTTCTGATTCAGTTTTGGGAGATTGTATGTTTCTAGGAATTTGTCCACTTTGTCCAGCTTGTCCATACAGTTGTTTGTAATATTTTGTTACAGTTTTTCTATTTCTGTAGTGTCGGTTGTTACTTCTCCTTTCTCATTTCTGATTTTATTTACTTTTCTTTTTTTTTTCTTGATGAGTCTGGTAAAGGTTTGTCAATCTTGTTTATCTTTTCAAAGAAACTGCTTTTGGTTTCATTGATTTTTTTGTATTTTTTTAAGAATATTTTGTTTATGTTCTGATCTTTTTTTTCTTTTTTTTTTTTTTATGTGAAGGAAAGTGGTTTATTTTCAGGGGCCAGCAACCTGGAAGATGGGGACTCATGTCACAAAGCCCATCTCCTGGGAAGCACATCTCAAAACCCATCTCTGCCTCTCAAGGGAGGCAGGAGTTTTTTAGGGAGGGAGAGGGGAATAGAACAAAGAGATCAAGGGGAGGGGCTTGAAAAGTTCTCTACATGCAGACTAGCAAAGTCCATTCTGATAAGGCAAGTGATCGTTCTGTGTGCTTCATCCTGGTTTAGTCATCCGGCTTCGTATCATCCTGGATCTGTGGTTGAGGTCAGCAAATCTCCCGGAGCTGAGATGCTTGAAGGTCGGGATCCGTATCTTTTGAAGTTAGTTCCCAGGATTCTTATATAAACGTGCTGTTTTTACCATTATAATTTTCCTCAGTTACATGTCTTTCCAGCAGAGCAATTCCCAGGCATATCTGGTTAGTTCCTGCCGGCTAGAGCCACCTCGGGAGCACCCTCCGTCAGCCCACACCCACAGCCCCCGGACCAGCTCCAGACTCAGCCACCGCAGCGTAGGTCACCTATGTTCTGATCTTTAATATTTTTTTTCTGCTACTCACTTTGTGTTTTGTTATTATTTTTCTAGAACCTTTATGTGTAAAGTTAGAATGTTTATTTCAGATTTTTCTTGTTTCTTGAGGTAGTCTTATAATACTATGAGTTTTTCTCTTAGGACTGCTCATGCTGTGTCCCATAGATTTTGGGTGGTTGTGTTCTCATTTTCATTTGTTTCAAGGTATCTTTTGACTTCTTCCTTGATCTCATTGTTAGCCCACTCATTGTTTAGTACCATGTTATTTAGCCTCCATGTATTTGTATGTTTTTCAGTTTTTTTCCTTATGATTGATTTCTAGCCTCACCCCATTATAGTTAGAGAAGATACTTGGTATGATTTCAGTCTTCTTAAATTTATTGATATTTGTTTTTTGTCTTAAAATGTGATTTATTTTAGATAATGTTCCATGTGCATTTGAAAAGAATGTATATTCTGTAGTGTCTCTGTCTCTGATTATAGCCTTTCTTTAAAAGTCCATTTTATCTGATATAAGTATTGCTACCCCAGCTTTTTTCCTTTTCCATTTGCATAAAATATTTTTCCATCCCTTAACTTTTAGTCTATGTGTATCTTTCTATCTAAGGTGGGTCTCTTGTGGACAACATATATATGGGTCTTGTTTTCTTATCCATTTAGCTACCTATCTTTTTTTTTTATGAATTTTTATTTGGATAGAATGATGAAATAGCATAAACATATCTTTTTATTTAGTTTCTTCCACATTTTTTTTTATTGTTGTTAAAGTACAGTTGTCTCCATTTCCCCCCCCCACCCCCACTCCCTTCCCACCTCAGCCATCCCCATTTCCCACCCTTGATCCTACCCCCTTTGGTTTTGTCCATGTGTCCTTTATACATGTTCCTGAAAACCCTTCCCTCTTTTCCCCCTAGGGTATGATCTCCCTTTGGATATGCTGCTTGTGAAACTAATTAAGTCCTGCTTTGATGTTGTCTTAAGCTGGCCACTGGGTGTGTTGGTTTGGGGGGGGCCTTTTGTGAGGGACTCTGGTGAAAGTCAAGGCCAGGTACTGTCTGTGACTGGCTCTGGGCAACCTACAAAGTGATCCGCAGTTTGTGGCTGCCTCTTCTGAGCCTGGATGTGTGTGGGAAGGACCAATCTCTGTACCAAGGCTGACTTCCACTAGCACCAAGTCTGGGGGCAGGTCAACAAAAGACCCAAGGCACCCCAAGATCCACCTCTGCCTGTCTTTAACTTACTACCTGCTTGTTAGGCTCAGTCACTGAAATATGCTCTGGTGGTATTTGAGTTGCATGAGGTAGGTTCTCAGTGAGTCACCAGGTAGGGGTGAATGGTGTTCATCAGATTGATACAGGTTTAAAGTTGATATTAGTGCTGGATCTGAGGCCACTTAGCAAGTGTCCCAGGCTATACCAAGATCTGCTGCCCCTGAGAGGGGCCCATAGACCTTTGTGGTGGGGCAGGGTTTCAGAGAGTCATCAGGGTGAGGCCAGCAGAGTTTATGAGACCCAAGCAGACAAAGATTTGGCTGTGTGAAGGGACGGCTCTGCAGAGGTTGGGTGTGCAAGGTAAAGGTGGCCCCTGTCCTAGAGTCACACAACTCAGTCTGTCCAAAATTCTGCCAGCAGCCTGAGTTCAGTGGGGTGGGACTACCAGGAGCTCAGAGGGTGAGGCTGGAAGATCTCACTTGCAGGGGAGGCACAGCTGGTCAGATTCACGGGAAAATGGGGGCAATGGCCTCATCCCAAAGCCACACAACTCAGTTACTGACACTCCCTCAATTTTCCCAGACTTCTATACCCTGGTCCAGGCAGCTGACTCTTCAGCAGGGCAAGAGTTCCACAGGGTAGGGTGATAGGGCATCCAATGGGTGGGGCTATTGCATTTCCCCAGGCTGATGCTGTAAGGAGGGGGGTGTTCTACCCAAGAAAGATGGCATCTGTGGTATGAGAAAGGGACTCAGCACAGGGATCCTGGTGGCTGTCCCTTCAGCTCTTTTCCAAGAAACACAAACCCTAGTCTCTCCTCACATGACTCTAGTGTACTCTATGCTCCCTCCACCAGAGCCCAGGGTGAGAGGCTGTCAGCAAGATTTTGTGTGTTAGTCCTTTAAGAGGTCACCTGTGTTTCTAGCAGACTCGTGTTCCTCCCTAGTGGACAGCATTTCCTCTCATTTTCAAAGCCAGATGTTATGTCAGCATTTCTTCTGGGCTCTGATGCTCTGGGCCGGGGAGCCCAGTGTGAGGTTGTGACTTCACACTCCTCAGGGGAAACCTTTGCCATTGAGATATCCCTCCAAGATCTCAGCTGCTGCTCTTGGGAGTGGGGCCAGCCCTTTTTGTGTCTCTGCCCTTCCTACCAATCTTGATGTGGCTTCTGTAAATCTTTGGTTATAAGGAACTGTTGAGCTAGTCTTCAGTTTGTTATTCAGGTTGATCGCTTTCTATTTTAATTGTGATTTTGTGGAGAAGGTGGGAAGAGCAAAAGGAGGTAGAGAGGCGGCCTGGAAGAAGCCAAAGGAAGAAGGGGTGATGCTCAAACATAAGAAACTGCTGATGTCTCAGGGTACAGCCCATAAATCTGCATCTTCCACTGCCCTGTGGGAGACATTTGGCAGTTCAATCTGGATGTGTTGAAGAAGAGGTGCGTTAACCAGGCCTGCAGGTTGTGACAGTGCAGTTACCCCATCCTTGCTGCCACAACAGCAACCGCCTGCAACCGTGGCAATGTCTACAGCATGGGAGCCAGAGTGGGAGTCTTTTCTTTCTTTTATCCTTTGTCTTCCTGCCACTGCCTCCTGTTGGCAGACCCGAGCAAAATGGTGGTAGACAAGGGAACCTGGGAAATGTGGTTCGCAGACGTCCAGCCCAGCAGATTGGTTCACAGTGTTTAAAGGCAGGTATGGGGCTGAGAGACAACAGGTCAGATTGGCACTGGAGCCCCCAGACCATGCTGGCACAAACATCTCTCTCTCACTTGAACAACTACTACTTGAACAGTAGTAGTGCCAACTAGTTTTCTTACATCTTTCCTGGCCTTTTCTGCCATCTGTTCTCTGTTATAGCCAGAAGGCTATAGCCTTAAAGCAAAAAACTAATTGTGTCACTTTGCTTAAAACCCTCTAATAGATTCCCATTTGTATTAGGGTATGAAGCTAATGCTTTGCATACATGGTCTCAAAGGCCCTGTGTGCTTTGTCCCTTGTTCATCTGTACAGCATCTTCTGATGCTAGACTTCTTCTTGGTCTTTGCAATGCAACTACAATGGTCTTCTCTTAGTTTCTTGAACGTGCTGTTCTTTTTTTCTACCATAGGTCCATTGTGCATGCTCTCCCTTTATCTGGTATGTCATCTCCCCTCTCTAACCATCAGGAAACTCATATATTCTTTCTTCAGGATTGAGTTCAATCAGCCTTCCTTCATGGACACTTTCCTTGGCTTCCCTGACTGGGTCAATTGTACCATTTTAGTATACATGTTTCTAGTTATCAGTTTTTCTATTTTTTGTTTTGTCCCCCATATATCCATGTAATTTCTGTCTCCTTTTCTAAACGGTGAACTTCATCAGTACAGGAATCATGCCTTTTTCTTTGTTCAACAGTGCTCACTTAACATCTAGCATAGTGCCTGGAGTGTAAAAGATGCTTAATAAATGAATAAATGTACAAACACATGGGCATATGATTTGATAATTCATTATTACTGAGTGGAAGTTAAAACCGTCTTGGGAACCAGTGTCAGTTGTCTGTTTTTTATTGTGTTCTTGAAATACTGAGTTCTCTGCTGGGCTTATCATAGGCATCATTTAAATATTAGAAAAATGACAATCATTTTTCTCTGTTTCGTTGGAGAGGACTCTAAGGGAGGTCTCTCTCTGTATAAAAATATAACATTCCTCTGAAGATATTTTTCCTTTTCCTTAAACTCCCTGAGATCCCCAGCTCTCCCCAGTGGCTCTACTCTTTAATCATGAACTCTCCCATGAGAGAAGCCCTCTAAGAATGCTGCTTTTGTTTACTGGGTGATTTTGAAGCCTCGTCTTTCTGGGAGTAAAAACTCAAGCTGAAGTGATTGGAGCTTGCCAATTGGGAATTTAAACCACTTGACTCTAAGACTCTGGTGACAGGAACACAGGGAAAAATAGATTAGAATCTGAATTGCAAGAATTTCTTAAGACTCGCTGGAAAGCTACCTAAGGAAGAAGGGAAAAAAAGTAAAAAACCAAAAAATTCTTTACAAAGGGCCATATTAGAGTCAACACTCAGCTCACTTATTGCTTTGGCTATAGTTTTTCCACCCTTAACAGTTGCCTCTGAGTCTGGCAAAGAACCGTGGCATCGTTGGCACCCCACATGTTTGAGGGGAGGTCATATTTGGTAGTGCAGGTGCCATCTGGGTTTTCAGGGTTGTCATCACACTGCTCTGGGGCTGGAGGGGTTAGAGTTTGGAGAGGGGGCAGGATGCTGTGACCCTGCTGCGGATTTGGGATGGGGGAGCTTGGAATAATTGCAACAAAATAAAATTTCTCCTACAAAGTTTATGAGATTAAAAAAAAAGAGAAATATACATTGCTCAGAAGTGATTGTTGTTATTGATTTCCTATACCTTAATTCATAGGTGAAGTGACCTAGTCAAGGACTTTAGGTGACGGGGGCACTCCTAGTCTCCGCCAGATGGAGGAAGTATGAATCTGAGGGGATATATTTTTGTAGTGTTTACAGTGCATGAAAGTTTCCTTAAATATATAATCAGATGTAATTAGACGATGTGGTGTAAGAAGGGGTAAAAACACCATTGACATGCTAGTCTCGGAATAGGCACATCTGAGTTGATTTGCCTTTGACAGTTCCTGATTTTTGATATTTTTGATATTTTGGGAAGCAGATGTGATGAGGGTAAAGTAGTTTAAGCTTGATAATAACATCTCTTGGTTCCAAAATAATATTGCTTGTTTGCATTCTCTTAACTTTTTAACCTACAGAAAGACATTGGCACATGGAGAGATGTAATCTAGTGCTTAGTAAATCAGATGATTCAAGATGGCAGGGTTCTGTCTGCCACCTGACTAATGGGCTTGAATTGAAGGCACTGAAATTCTCTGCCTCGGGGGTTGGCATCTTTTACTCTCAGTTGAATTTTTTACATTCACCTCGCCTAATCTTGTGATAGATTTGATATTCAAGTTGTTATTTTCTTGTGCCCATCAACTGACCAATAAGTTGCCTCTTGTATTGTGTGAAAAAATAAAACACAATAACAAATGCAAGCACAGTATGATTATTAACAGTTCCAAGTAGGAAAAAAAATTGGTGCTTTCTATATATGAGACACACTTGATAACTCCAGATATGTTTCCCCTTGCTTTTCTGTATAATAGATGTGGCCCCGGGCCGTGCCAGCTTGGAGATAGAATCTGAGTCCTAAGCACTAGCACAGCATTTTTCTGAGGCTTCGTGCCTTCCGGTAGAGCCCCATATAAATGCTTCCCGACCTCACTGCTTGTGCTGCCACGTAACAAATTACCTAAGAGCTTAGTGGCTAAAACAACAAACATCTATTACCTCAGAAAATGCAGTTTTCTGTGGGTGAGGAATTTGAGAGTGGTTTAGCTCGATGGTTTGGGGTGTCTCATGAGATTATAACCACATATCATATGAGGTTGCAGTCATCTTAGAGTTTGGGACTAGAGGATCGGCTTCCAGAATGGCTCCCTCGCTTGGCTGTTGGCAGGAGGACTCAGTTACTTGTCGCATGGGCCTCTCCAAATGGCCACTGGAGTGTCCTTACGACATGGCCGCTGGGTTTCCCCAGAGTGCGTGATCAGAGAGAGAGCAAGCAGTAAGCCACCTTGCCTTTTGTGTCTTCTTGTCGTCCTAGGAGTCATGCCATTTCACTTCCACCACATTCTGCTCCTCAGGTCACCAAGTTCAGTTTACACCCAAGGGAATAGGAATTAGGCTCCGTTTAGTGAAGACAGATGTATCAAAGAATTTATTGACATATTTTAAAGACATCCCATTGCTGACTGTGACCTGCTGTACATCGAAATGTTTATTTCTTGTTTGTACTGTAAGACCTCGTCACTTTCCACTGGTACCAAAGATGGTACCGTGATGTCTCTGTCGAGGAGCTTTAGCTTGTTTTCTAGCTCTCCTTTCCTTCCTGGGGAGGACCACACCAGGCACACCTAAGTTCTTTATTTCAAGAGAGCAGGCATTTGAGGCCTTGTGGACAGTCTAGTTTTTACCGATGGAGGGTGTCAAATAACTTTGTTATCAGCTGCCTTTGATTTGCAAAAAATATCTTCAAAATGAAGTTAGTTCCCCAGAAGTGTAGCAAATTTCCCCTCCTACACTGTGCTGGGAAGAGGTAAAAACTTCTTTTCCAAGGACATGATCCTTTTCTCCCAGGTGGCCTTTGTCAGGGTCACTCGAGTTCATTAAAATTTGTGTCCTAATGGTGATGGGTCAGACCTTTGCACTTGCTGTTCTAGGCATGAGGCCCGGATATCCATGCCCCAGTTTGTTGCTTGGCTGATTCCTTTTTGTCATCTAGGATCTCAGCCCAAATGCTGCCTCATGGTTGATGCTTTCTGAGACCACTCAATCTAGAGTAATCTCTTTCCTACTGGCAGACCCTCTTTAACAGTCCATCCCACTTTAATTCCCTCAAAGGTGTATTAATCTTTGAATGTATCTTGTCTATTTTCTGTTTCTTTGGTCTACCTCACTCCACTAAAATGTTTGGACCATGAAAGTAAATGATCTTGTTTTCCTTTTTTCTCTGCTGCATCCTCAGTATTTACAGCAGTGCCTGATGCAAAGCAGGTGCACAATAAATATTTATTGGATGAATGAATAAGTGAGTGATAGAATGAATACAGATTCTGCTGTGAGATGAGAAAACCAAGACTAACATTATAGATTGAGTGTCCTGTGTGTTCTTAGGAATGTCTGGGAAAGAGACACACTGCTGACCTGGGATGGTTAGGTTAGCATGGGAGTTACTGCGTGTGAACGTTAAAGACATGTGGCTTTCTTGGTATCTAAGTTATGGAAGCAGTGCATACCTGTTACATGTGTTTTCTGTGTCTATGTATTGGGAACAGCAGTCCGACCCCTTGGCCAGCTCACTGGCACACACTTCCCATGCCTCACTGCCCCTGAAGGTGAGAATGTGATTACCCCACAACCAAAATGAGGCTTGACTTTACCTCTCCCTCAATCCTACTCAGTTTTTTTCCTTAGACATCTTTTCCTTAGCTCAGTTACCAAGTTTGGGTCATGGGTCCCACTCTTCTCTATTTTAACTGCGTTATATATGTGTTTGTCCACTTTGGAGTTTTTCTTACACATAATTCAGAATCTAAAGCTGATGGTAGAAGAGACAATCCAAACCCTGGTGAATCTCTAAGTGCCAGAAGTCTGCAGTTATTGGCATTTGTTTCTTCTATGTTCCAATGATGTTTTCACAGTTCCTCTGCCCCATCTCCTTTTTGTCCCTAGGGAGAAGTCTTTGCTACTGGCTTCTTTAAAGGGTTTCATAGATAAAGGGAGTATAAAAGACAGACTTAAAAGAGGGAAGAAGACTATTATTTGAAGCCAGGTGAGGCCACAGAGGGAAACTGGGTACTTTCCAAGTCTACTTTATTTCTGAAAGAATACAGCAGTCTCTGCGATTTGCTAGCCTGAATTATTTGGCAAATAATGCCTTTTCCTGCAGAGGTGACTGCGTCTTGTCAGAGTGTGGCATGACCTCCATCAAAGAGTTTAAAAAACGCAAAATCATTTGGCCTTATTGAATTCAGAAAAATTCTGCAACTGAGCAATGAGTCGATTCGCATTATTATTAACAGGTGCAATAGCAATGAAAATTCAGGACTAGGCAGGCGACAGAGTCAGTAGTCTGGATACAATTGCCCCTCCAGATCTGGTCTCCCCTCTTCTGCAGCTTGTTCTGAGCCTTCAGAAGACTGTCCTGTGTGGGGTGTTGCTGTGGGCTACTCGGTGCTCTGGTTTCTAGTTAGATTAGCCAATGGGAGGCATCAGCAGAGAATCAGAGGGCAGGAGGAGAATATGGTCAGCATAGTAACTCCTCTGGCTTGTGTCCAGTAGGTGCTGTCCAGGTGGCCACCTAGACACATTCATCTCACACTTTCTGGTAACTTGTCCTCCCCTTGTTCCTTCAGGTTAAGGATGTCTTCCCAAGAGCTGTCTTAATAGCTCCTCTCAACTGCTAGCTCCAAGATGCTGCACCGTTCCGTGCTGATTTCTCTAAATTTGGTCCATACCTTGGGAATCAGTCTTTTATTAAAATGTCCTCAATTTAATCATGCCATATATCTCCTACCAGGGCCTGTGTGCCTCTGTAATTCAATCTCAGCCTTCCCCTTTAAACCTAAAGATGGAACACTCTACCAGACTTGGGGGCATACCTCTTAGCAGCTTGTTCTTCAGGATTCTGAGAAAAGAAAGTGAGCACACGAAGTTGTAGTGCAAATTATCATTACACTGAAAAAGTGTATATTTATACATATGCAAATGAATTGAGGAATATTTTTATCTCATTTCTAAGTACAGCCTGATTATGGTTTGAATTGACCAGCACAATAGGAAGTCTATCAAGAACCCCAGGCTAGCTATATCCCTCAACTAAGGTCATCACTCAAAAGTTAATGGTGGCAGATTCTCCTTCCAACTTGTAGGGTCATTTATGAGCTAATTCTTGCCCTGTTCCTTTCATATTCCATGTTGTCTGGTGGATCCACTTCCCTGTCTTTGGAAAGTTGGAAACTAGAAATAAGTATTGAGTTTGTCATTGTCAAAGTAAGAAAACCACCAGAATAGCCAGTGGACTTTGCTTATTATTTGTTTAAAAAAATAAACTTATTTTTATCCATGGGTCGTACATATAAGTTCTTTGGCTTCTCTATTTCCTATACTATTCTTAACCTCCCCCTGTCTATTTTCTACCTACTATTTATTCTTATTATTCCCTGTACCTTTTCCCCATTCTCCTCCTTCCCACTCCCCGCTGATAACCCTCCATGTAATCTCTATTTCTGTGTATCTGTTCCTGTTCTAGTTGTTAGCTTAGTTCATTTTTGTTTTTGTTTTTAGGAGAATAAAGGGGAGAAAAAAATGGGACAACTGTAATAGCATAATCAATAAAATATATTAAAAATAAATAAAGAAATAAAATAAATAAAATAAATAAATAAAAGAAGGTGAAGGGATTAGCTAAAAAACACATTTGCATCGCCCTTGAACAAAGACAATAGTGTCGTGGTGGCCAGTGGAGGGGGGTTGGGGGCTGGGTGGAGTTGGGCAAAGGGTGGGAAAATGAGGGACATCTGTAGTGGTATCAGCAATAAAAAATTTTAAAAATAAATTAATTTACAAAGAAACAAATAAACTTATTTTTAAAGAAATAATTTTAGATTTAAGACAAGTTGCAGATTGAGGGTAGAGAATTCCACATGCTTTTCATCCAGTTTACTCCAGTGTTAAGACTTTACATTGGTGTACTCCTGTTAACTAGACACTAGGCTTCGTTCGGGTTTCGCCAGTTTTCCCACCGATACCCTTATTCTGATGCAAGTTACAACCTAGGATACCGTATTGCGTTTGCTCATTATACCTCCTAGGATCCCTCAATCTGTGACAGTTTCTTAGATTTTACTTACTTTTCATGACCTTAGCAGTTTGCTCATCACTTTTAAAATGAGCTGGAAATTTATGAGTGCAATTAAGACACCACGTATAATCTTATATTTCCATTCAGGATGGTTAAGAATTATTATCAAATGTCTGTTGTCATTGTATGGGTCCCCTCCTTTAGAAGACAGATCAGGGCCTCTACTTGCTTCTACCCTCTACCTTGCACATCTCTTTCAGTGATAAGGTTGAATGTACTGTGACTTATAGTGAAAATAGAATGATTTTTGAGGACATGTTTCTTACGTTGTGATCAGTGGCTGCTTATTGTGGTAGCCAGCAGCTTTCATTAGCTCTCTGGAGAAAAGAAAATATCTCTTTTAGGAAACAGGGTTCATTTATTTTTCCCAATAGCTTTCCCCTTTGAAACCAATTTATAAACTCCCTTAGATGGTAGTCACTTGTAATAATTTTGAATAATGTCCTAAACCTAAGCTCCTATGAAAGCCTGGTTTGCTGGTTTGTCTTTCTTGTCCTTTCATTGTTGTATGTTATCACTTTAAGGGTAATATTTTGTCTTGCAAAGCTTTTAAGCGTTACTTTGTGAAAGGTGTTGGAGAGGTGAAAATGATAATTAAATCTTATCTCAAGAGTAATTTTATGATTACACAGCACTATTCCCTGGAACTATGCTTTCAAAATTGTTGTGGGTCCACAAATGCTTCTTGTGTATCACTGTAGAGAAAGTGATAAAACGGGGCTTTGTTTTTCAATTATTTTTATATCAGCATCTGAATAGATTCTCAATCTAGGCAGCCAGTTTCTTGTGTTCATTCTTCTCATCCATGTGACTAAGTGAAAAGGTATGACTCCAGCAACCTTGTGCTGGAGGATTGTGAAGTTAGGGCACCTCAGCTAACAGGGACTAAAGGAGGAACATTCGTCCTCCCAGTGACGCTACCCTTTTGTCAGCTGGTACATTTTACAGTCTTCACAGACTTAAACAGATTAGCAGCCTCTGGTCTGAAGACTTCAGCTATCTCGGGGGAGGATTTCTTTGGTTACATTCATTCATCTTATCAAGCACTTACAGAGCACTGACACTTAGCACTGACAGTGCATCAGACGTCATGCCAGTTTCTTAGGGTATCAGGATAACTGAGGATTGGTTCTCATAAGTCTAAGAAGGGAGGCAGGCAACACATAATTTCTGCTTGCTGTAGTGTGTGCTGTGAGGGAATGAAGCAAAAGGAACCCTGAGAGCCAAGGGGATAGATAGGCTGGAGGAATGGGGTATACCAGCAGTCTTGGTCCTGAGGATGTCTTGGTCCTGAGAATAATCCTCTGTAGAGCTTAGGACTTCCAAAGTGAATACCACTTTAAATAAAACTCCAGAGAAATGCAGTCTTGTGTAGTGAAAATAGAGAAGTGGATGAGATAGAAAATGGCAAAATCAGCTAAGAGGCAGTTATGACAGTCCAGGAAAGTAAATACAGTTTTTCGCTGCCTCTTATTCTGTTATAAAAGGAAACCATAGTTTATAGAAAAAAAATGTGTGGAACTAGTTTGCAGTTAAAGAAATTCTAGCTCCAGAACTTGCTGGCTGTGTGACCTTGAGTAAGTCAGTGGAGTTCTCAAAATCTTCATTTTCTCTTCTACAGAATGAGATGAAATGGGGAATTAATGGCCTGATTGCTCTCAGTTCCTTTCTCTGCCTTCCCCTGTTCTGCTCTGTACTACAGGGAGCTATAGTTTATTTTCCAGACTTCTCTGTCCTTTGACTTCTTGAGTGATTTGACCAATGAGAGACAGCAGCATAATATTAGAGGGCATTAGTGGAGAGAGGCCAGGGTGTTTCGCTTCCTCTTGGCTCCCTGGGGCATCCTTGGTTAATCCTTTCCTTCATGACTCTAGCAGCCAGTGGATGGCTCCAACTTCTGAGCTCCATTTCATCCCTTTCTCCCACTGTCCCTCCAGACGTAAGAGTGACAGTGGCTTCCTACTGTTGATAATGCCAAGGTTCCTTCAATGACCCTGATTGTTTTCCTAACTTGTCCCTCATAAAATATAACCAATTCTTCTGTATTAACTTTCCTCTATCTGTAGGAGAACTAGCAATTTCTATTTTCTTGACTAGAACATGGCTAACACATGTGAAATGAAAGTGCTTTTAAAACTGTGGTATAAATGTAGATATAGTAGGTTATGCTATTACTGTTTAGGGCTTTCATAGCTGAAGAAGATTGTGGAATGCAGGGTACTGTGGTGGTTTGAACTTGGCCCAGCTCGTGCTAGTCAGGGGCCTACAGGCCTAGTAAGCTCTTCAGTTTTGGGACCTGTGCCTGTACCAGCACTTGGTTGTGTATTAGAGCTTCTCTGGGTCCATACTCTGTATTGAGAAAGACACAGATACGTAAAACATATCCCTGCCCTCAGGGAGCTTGTAATCTAGAAAGAATTAGCAAGAAATACCTAATATAGTAGTAAATATCCTTTGGGATCTATACTTAAAAGCAAAGTACAAATCAAGCCAATTAAATTAAAAAGCTTCTGAACAAACTGAATTACCAAACAAAACAGAGACAGACTCATAGATGGAGAGCAGATGACAGCCAGTTGAGCAGGGGAGGTTAGGGGATGGAGGGATTGAGCAAAAAGGAAAAAGGACTCATGGATGTGGACAACAGTGTGGTGATTATGGGAGGGTTGGAGGAATAAGGGAACTAAATGGTGATGAAAA
>VMDR010024844.1:0-14799 GCA_007922815.1 Macrotus californicus | reverse complement strand
CATTCCCACAAAGAAAACTCCAGGCCCAAATGGCTACATTGGTAAATTTTAGGAAAAAATTTAGTGAAGAGATGGCACTAATCTTACACAAACCCTTTCACAGAGGAGGATGAAAGAGGAAACACTTCCCAATTAATTTTACGAGGCCAGCATAACCCTGATTTAAAAAAAGGAAAAAGGAGACTTCTGGACAAGAAGAAGGTGTAGGTAGATACACTTTGCCTCCTCGCACAACCAAAATAAGGACAACAACAAATTTAAAAACAAAAAGTAATGAGAACTGCCAGAATTGAATTGTATGGAAGTCTGACAATCAAGGAGTTAAAGAAGAAACATTCATTCAGACCGACAGGAGGGGTGGAGATGAGCAGCCGGGGTGGAGAGGACTTGCAGCAAGATGGTGGCTGTTGGACCAGGCTGGATGAGGCAGAGGCTGCTGGAGTGAGTGGTCCCACATTTGTGTGTGGATAAACCGGGAGGAACAACTGGGGAGCGAGACAGATCACACAACCCAGAGTTCCAGTGCAGAGAAATAAAGCCTCAAAACCTCTGACTGAAAAAACCTGTGGGGGTTGAGGCAGCAGGAGAAATTCCTGGCCTCACAGGAGAGTTCACTGGGGAGACCCACAGGGTCACAGAATGTACACAAGCCCACCCACCCAGGAATCAGCACCAGAAGGGCCCAATTTACTTGTGGGTAGGGGAGGAAGTGAATGAAAGCCTGATGAGAGCTGAGCAAGTGGCATTGTTCTCTCTCAGACCCCTCCCCCACGTACAGCCCTGCCCTTGCCAATACCTAAGGCTCCATCCCTTACTATGATGTAACAGGCATGCTGAGATGAAAAAATATGTCCCAAAGGAAAGAACAAGTCAAATTCCAGAAAAAAAATACAACTAAGTGATGAAGAGATAGCCAGCCTATCAGATGCACAGTTCAAAACACTGGTAATCAGGATGCTCAGAGGAATGATTGTGTATGGTCACAAAATAGAGGAAAAAGTGAAGGCTATGAAAAGTGAAATAAAGGGAAATGTACAGGGAACCAACAGTGGTGGGAAGAAAACTGGGACTCAAATCAATGGTTTGGAGCAGAAGGAAGAAATAAACATTAAACCAGAATACAATGAAGAAACAAGAATTCAAAAAAAAATGAGAAAAGGCTTAGGAACCTCCAGGACAACTTTAAACATTCCAACATTCAAATCATAGAGGTGCCAAAAGGAGAAGAGGAAGAGCAGGAAATTGAACACTTAATTGAAAACATAATGAAGGAGAATTTCCCTAATCTGGCAAAGGAAATAGATTTCCTGGAAGCCCAGGAAGCTCAGAGAGTCCCAAAAAAGTGGGACCCAAGGAAGCCCATACAAAGGCACATCATCATTAAGTTACCCAAGATTAAAGATAAAGAGAGGATCTTAAAAGCAGCAAGAGAAAAGGAGACAGTTACCTACAAAGGAGTGCCCATAAGACTCAGCTGACTTTTCAAAAGAAACCTAACAGGCAAGAACGGGCTGGAAAGAAGTATTCAAAGTCATGAATGACAAGGACCTGCATCCAAGATGACTCTATCCAGCAAAGCTATCGTTTAGAATGGAAGGGCAGATAAAGTGCTTGTCAGATAAGGTCAAGTTAAAGGAATTCATCATCACCAAGCCCTTATTATATGAAATGTTAAAGGGACTTATCTAAGAAAAAGAAGATGATAAAAAATTTGAACAGTAAAATTACAAGAAACTCACAACCAACAACAACTGAACCTAAAAATTCAAAACCAAAAATGAACTAAGCAAACAACTAGAACAGGACAGAATCACAGAAATGGAGATCACATGGAGGGTTATCGGGGTGGGGGGGGAGTGGGGAGAATGGAGGAAACGTACAGGGAATAAGCATTAATGATAGTTCCAAAACAGACATGGGGAGGTAAAGAATAGTATGGGAAGTGGAGAAGCCAAAGAACTCATATGTACAACTCATGGACATGAACTAAGGTGGGGGAATGTTGGTGGGTGTTGGGGGAAGGATGGAGGGGAATAAAGGGGAAAAAATGGGACAACTGTAATAGCATAATCAATAAAATATATTTAATAAAAAATAAAGGAAGTTACAGACCAATATTCCTCATGAACATAAGGATACAAAAAAAACCCCAATGAAATACTAGCACATGAATACAGCAATATATAAAGCACCTCATCACCAAGTGGGGTTTATCCTGGGAATGCAAGGTTGGCTTAACCTGTGAAAATCAATGAATGTAATGCACCACATTAACTGAATAAAAAGCAAAATATATGATCTGTTGAGTAGAGGCAGAAAAAAAGCATTTGACAAAATTCACAGCCTATTCATGATGAAAAACTCTCAGCAAACTCTGAATCAAAGGAAAATTCCACAATCTGTTAAAGGACATCTCCCAGAAATACACAGCTAAAATCATTCTAAACTGAATCAGCAAATGTTCTCCCCCTTGATCAGGAATAAGGCAAGGAAGTCTGCCTTCACCACTCTGAACAGCACAGTACTGGAACTCCCAGCCAGTGCAATAAGGCAACAAAAACAGAAATAAAAAGGCATAATGATTGGAAAGGAGAAAGTGAAATTATCTTTATTTGCAGAAGACATTAATTCCACAATCAATGCTACTAGGACTAATAACATGCACTTAGCAAGGTTAGGTTATGTGGTCAATATGCAAAAATAATATTTCTATATACTAGCAAGAGTAATTGGAAAATGAAATTAAAGTATAAGTCACATTGTGCCAGACCTCTGGTGGACACCCTGATGGCATCTTACATCACTCAGATTAAAATTCAGGTCTTTCCCGGGTGTTATGAGGCTCTCTTGCTGTGTACACTCCTCTCCCTGTAGCACTTAGCATGTCTCTCATCTCTCCATGATCTCCCCCTGGCTCCCTCTGCTGTGTTCATGACTTTGGCATTTGCTCTCCCCCATGCCTGCACACTCCTCCCCTACAAACCCCACTGCTTACTCCCTCACTCATTCAGGTGTATGCTCAACCGTCCCCTTCCCAGAGGTCTTCCGTGATCACTTTATATAAAATAGTTCCTCCTTTACCTCACTCTGTTTTTTAAAGCCCTCACCACCACCCGGCCTGTTGGATGTTTGTTCTTTGGCTCTCTTCCCCATTAGAACATGAGAACAAAGATGTCTGTTGTGATTCCTCATGGCAGACTGCAGTGCCTAGCACAGTGCCTGGAGCTGAGCAGTAGTCAATATATGTTGTTTGTATTATGAATGATTGACAGCAGATTGAGTGGGACAGGCTTGAGGGTAAACACCTTGAAATGGAAGTACTTGGTTGGGCAGCCTGTTGGGTTTGCTTTAATCTTTTTTGAAAATCTATGTAATTTTACTGTGAAAGAAAATTTTCAGTGAAAAATTGGGATGCCTTTCCACATCCTGAGCAGGACAGGGCATCTGTAGTTTGTGCGGCACTCCATCATTCGCAGGGTGCTTTCCTGGACATTGCCACATTGGATGGCACAGGCCCAGTGACACGGTGGCTGGAAGGGTGAGGCAGAGATTCAGTCACCAACCTCCAGCTCCACAGACAGGCTGAGGTCCTGCGTCCTGGATTTCAGTCCCATGTTTCTCCCTACTGCACTCATGCTGGGAAGCAGGTCCTGTCACAGAAGTTTTGCACAGCTACTCATGGGCAAGGCAGCCTCTCAGGTTTTATCTTCGTGAGGCTACATTTTCTTGTATCTCTGTTTTGTGCACATGTGCATGGATGCAGTGGGACAAAAGACTTTTCCAGAATTTCAAGATCTGTTTCGATGGAAGGTCTGTGGGAACGGAGGCAGGAGCCAGCCCAGCATCAACCAGGATCAGATGTTTTCACAGGGCAAAGAGGCACAGGAAGGGCCCTGCTAATCCTGGCTGGGTGGAGGGCCCCTGCGGGGCTTAGGGACCTTGGAGGGGCCTGTGGGTGTGGCCCAGTTCTTCTCACATATGTCTCCCTGAGCTGTATGGGCACCAATGGGGAGAAATAAAGGTGACCTTTTTCTCCTCTGATTGAAATTCGTGTCAGTAAACACTCATGGGGTCATTGCCAAATGGAAAGATGGGTGCATGTTCCCCATCTCATTGGATCATCAAAATAGACCAGAAAAATGCCACCTCCATCTTATTTCCTTAGATGAAGAAAACAGGCCAAGACAATCATGTGAGTTTCCCATGATTATTCCCATATGAGGTGGCACATCTGGGACAAGGACCCAGGTCTGCAAACTCCAAAGTCAAGTGCTCTTGGGGTGGGGGTGTGGGACTCCAACAGAGAGGTCTTGTGCATTGAACAAATCAGTACAGGGACTGCCTGGGACAAAGAGCATTGTATCGTGCCATTAAGGCCATAATAACTGCAAGGGGAAGGGTTCCAAACGTGTTCTCCAGGAAAGTATGAATGAGGGTGGACCAAAAGCAAGGCTGTGGGATTAACGTGAATACCTTTGAGGGTGTGTGCAAAGAAGTGAGCACCTCGAGTCACACTCTTTCGCATCCAGTGTCTGCTTTCTCTAGGCCCCCACCTGTTACAACACTCTTTCTCTTTCTCTGGGGATCGTTTTACCTGTTCTTACCCGGCTAGAGGCTCTCTCTCCACCTGGGGCTGACAGCAGCTCAGAGTATCGCTGACAGCTGCGATGACAGTGGCTCGGGCTCTCTTACACGAGGCTGTGGCTCTGTTTTGCAGATGTCATTCTGAGCACCTGAGACCAGACCAGGAAGCGTCACCTGGACTGAGGGTCAAGAAAGCAGGACTTCTGAGCACAGCAACCTTGCTTATTACAGACCACACTCGTGTGTGTGTGTGTGTGTGTGTGTGTGTGTGTGTGTGTGTGTGTGTAATGCTGGAAAGAGTGTTTTTCCCTTGAGATTCAGTGACACATCAAAAATAAAATTATTACTAAAACCAGCTTACAGAAGGATTATGGGGTGAGGCAGGTTAAGGTTAAGCTCATTGTCAGAGTTTGGGTTAATCAGGATACAAATGTTTTGATCATTGGTATATTGTTGCTTAAGATAAAAACCTCTATTCCTTGGTTCAAGTGTTGGCAGTAGTTCAAACCTCTCTTCGGTCCACATGCCTGCTGAGACATGGCTTCTTCCCAAAGGTGGGATTACTTAGCAGTGAAGTATGACATCTTCTCTTAGACTTCAGCCCCTTTATTTTTTTTCTAGATGATATTTTTAGAAGTAGGGGAAAACAAAGTGGGTTTTAAAATAGGTAGTTATCTTGGAGAGATGACCTACATATAGATCAGGATGTGTTTCTGGATGAAGAGGTAACTCTTGGGTCAGGAATACTAACCTCATGGCTCAGAGGGTGACTCAGGGTCCCAGGGTTCAGGGAGGCAGGCATGGTGGGTGCCTAGTTCTGGCCTTCTCAGATGCTTCTGCCTGATGAGGAGACCCTAAGGAGTGCAGGACCCTTGGCCCTACAGACCTTTGCCTCCAGCTTGAGAGATGATCAGGCCCTGGCAGGGAGCAGGGTTCCCTCCACTCCACAGCTCATTCAAAACAGCTTTGAAAGCCTAAAGCCTGGCTTGCAGACACATCTGATCCAAAGACCAGAACGCCTGTGCCTGCTTCCTGCCCCGCTCCCTGCCACACACTCAGGGAGCCCACTGGACGTGGAGTCCCCAGTGAGAGGTTTCTATGGTCTTAGGGAAGGGAAGTTTTCTGGCTGTGGGGCAGGGGCTGTCACTTGCCTTCTTCCTGGCCCCAACCCTGGACCTTTCAGGCCACAGTGGGCGTGGAGGCTTCCAGGGACCACTTCACTATAGAGCAGGTGACACTCTGAGAGGTGAGTCCACTCCCAAGTCCATGACGACATCTGGCCTGGCTCCTTTCACCGATGATGTTGCTTCCTTTTTCTCCCCTGGGTTGACATCTGAATCATGTTTGCATGTGTTTCCAAGTCACATTTTAGAATTGGTGAGCCTCCACATGGCCCACTCCATCATTCCATTTGCAACTTTGTATATCAGAGAATAGCCTTTCTGACCATCTGAGTGTAGGGGTCTCTCCTGCCTCCAAAGCCCCACTTTTTCACTTGGTGTCCAGCCATGTAATATTTTGCCTGATTATTTCTCAGCTTCTCATGTTCACATCTTACTGCTTAAACTAACTCACAAGTTCCTTGTGAGGACGGGCTGTATTTGATCTTAACTTACACTGCTAGGTGCATGTTCTCAGGAAACTTCATTATTACTTGGTGATGCTGGGTCACACTCGCCGACAATGTACATGTAGACAGGGCCCATTCAGGGCCGAGTCATCCAATTTTGCCCATTCTGGCCCCAGGTTCTGGACTCTAATAAAGAGGATCTACCCCTGACTATAAGTAGAGTCTCTGGACTGTGTCTTTAAGAAGAGACAGGAGGATTGCTTGTGAACTGCAGGCCCTGTGGTCTGATGTGATGACTTCCCCTCACACCCAGAAAAGCACCCCGCGTGAGATGCCTGATGATGTGATGTGAGCCTACGGCCCCCTGCACTGAGACACTGGTGCTGGGTCAGGACCCTCAGGCCACGTGAGCTGGCCACACACTCTGCCCTCCAGCACTCTGAGCTCTGGACAGAAGGTGCTCTGAAGCTGTATAGATAGGATTGGGGTTCCCCTGAGCACTGAGGCTGGGCAGACCTTTAGTGGGAAGACAGCTTCTTCCTCTTCTGTGTGGGGACCCAAACCAGAAACCCATTTGCACAGAACTGCCAACTTTCCTGCTGCAGCCAAGGTGTTACCTAAATCAAGGGTTTGCTATTTGGGGTGCTCTATTTAAGAATCAGATGGTTGTGATTAGGTAGTTTTATTTACTTACAGCAAGTAAAGGAGACAGGGGATTCATATCCAAATCTCTTTCTCCCCAAGGGAGGCTTAGCCATGGTTTATATACACTAGCTGGTTAATTACACATTTCTTCTTTGCTTTTGGCTAAACCTACCCTGTTGGGTTCCAGTCAAGTTCATCTGGTTACAGCTGCATCTGCAAAATACTGAGCTACATTTTAACATTTAGCAAGAATAGCATTTAGTAAGAACTGTCCAGATCTTGAGACCCTTGTCCTAACAGAGGCTCCAGAGCCTCCTAATGGCCAAAACAGTCACTGTTTATTAACTACTCCTATGGTGAGGCTCTGTGAGAACACATTTTCATTTAGTTCTTACCAGCCCTGCAAAGGTGTGGTCCCATTTCATAGATGAGAGTGAAGAAAGGCCATGAAGGCCCAGGGAACTGGCTGAGTGTCATCTTGCTATAAGCATCAGAGCCAAGATCTAAACTCAGGGCCTGCAAAGGCCTCTTTCAAAGCCCACCTTCTACACCCACCCCTACCCCTTCACCTGAATCACTTCCTGTCCTAAGTGAAGAGAGGGGCACTGTCCTTGTCTCCATGGAACTTAATTCTGTCACACTCAGACTGCCTCCGTATCATAGACAACACTCTGTCCCACCCCCCACCAGGAGCAAACTCAGACCAGCTCTGATTATCTCTAATGTGATTGTTTGCTCTGCCCAGCAAGGCTTTGGAAGGAGCGTGGACCTCTTCCTGGCCCGACTCAGGCTCCTGCATCACTTCTGGACTGACAATCAATGGGACGAGTGGTGCTTTTGGGAGGCTGCCCTCCTCTGTACTTTACCGAACAGCTCACCTTCCCCTACCCCCTGCACCCACCCCGCACAGTACGTAGCCAGACCTTGAATCCCACCTCTGCTCTTTTTCTCTTCTGCCTACCCAGACCCCCTTGAAAGTTAGGGGGAGGCAGGCACTAGGGGAGTCATTGCTGGGCAGGTTTTGTGGCCTGGTTCTGGCTCCAGGGGAGACCAGGGCAACTCCTACCCTGAACCTCCAGTCCATCCCTTGCCTTCCTATTGGCCAAAGATTTCCCCACCACACACCCAGGAGTCTTGCCCTCAACACCCTCCATCATCAAGTCTGCACCAGTTTTTCAGCTGTTTTTCTCCCATTTCCTCTTTAGCCACTTTTCTTCTCTGGTGTGATTAGGCCAGTCCATCTGCTGACCACGTATTGCCCTCTTGCTACCACCACACACTGTCAGGTGCTTACCCCCACCTGCAGTGCTAATCCCAACCAGCGCTCCTTTCCCTAGACATGCCTACCTGTCCTTCAGAGCATGGCGGTGGTCCCAGCTTCAAAACGTCCTCCCAGGTGTTCCATTCCCAACACCATCTGTGCCCCTGGCCCATCCATTTGGTACCTGCTCATGTTCTGCCTTAAGGACATTTTTTCTTTCTCCTGTAGACGTGTTTAATTTACTGTCTTTCCCACAAAATGATAATGTTGTAGGAGAACATTTTAATATTTTTGTCATTCTTGGGTGTTTATTCAGTATTTTTAACTTTGAAAGAAAGGATTAATGCCTTGAGGCTAAGAGACCCTGTCTCACCCTTTGGAGTTGCCCAGTGGCCAGCATTGTGCTGGGCCCTTGGCCACTCCTTGGACAGTCTGTGTGAGCAAGAGAGGCTCTGTGGGATTTTGCGAGGGTTTGAGCTCTGGTCTGAATGGACTGGCTCACATGGGAGTACGTGAATTTAAGGTTGTCTGCCATTATTTGGCCTGGAGGACATATCACCTCTTTGGTTTGATGAGACACAAAGTGTGTTTCTGGTATCTTGGCTTTGTGGGGGCCTGCCTGGTAACCGCGAACTGGCGCAGGGTTCGTCCAGTCACTACAGAGGAGTGGATTGTGACCCCCCCCTCTGGATTTCAGCCTTTGTCGTATCCTTTTGGAAAAAAAGTTGCCTTTCTGGCAGAAATTAGTGCAGCCTTCTTCTACTTAAGAAAAAAAGGTGCCGTCTTGTGTGAAATAGCTGTTTGCCATCTTAGGCAGGAAGACAGTCTTTCCTCATGCTCTTTGAACATAGGGGTGGCTTTTCTATAGCATTCGGCCCTCACAATCCACAGTGATAGGATGCAAGGCTTCCATTGCCTGCCAAGCTCTGGACAATGTGGAAGCCATAGGCAGGTGCTGTGGGTCTGGGCCTTGCTGGCCCAGACCCAGGAGGCCAGGCTCTCAGCTCCAGCAAGCCTGTCTGAGCTAGGAGACTGTGCCCTGGGCCCAGAGCATGCTTACTATGTCCAGCTAAGAGGACTGTTGGGGAGCTGGTTGGCCATTCTGGTTCTCCCTTTTCTAATCTTTGTGATATTTACCATCTGAGCCTCTCACTTTCACTCATTATGGGACACCATGCTTTGATGCTTTTGTCATGGGTGGATCTTCTGTCCCTTACTATCTCAGAGAAGTGACAATTCAGTTTTGAGATTAAGACCTCCACATCACCCACCAAGTTGACTTGCCACCAAGTTGGCCCTTTAAATGAGTATTGATTGTTGACTTTTTTCTTCTTTGTGTGAAAAAAGCAGTAAAACTCCAACAACCAGCAATAAAACTCCATAGTCCAGCCAAGTGACAGGTAGAGAAGTTTCCTTTAGCTGATCCCGTAGTCTTTGTATCTTCATCTTCACAGTAGCTAAATCCTAGCACCATCAATTCTTGATTACTTATATGTGAACTCATCATTTGGGATTATATGCGACAAACTGTAAATCCCATGTCAGCTTCCCCAACTACTCAGCAGGCTTTGGGGCTCCCTGATCCACCCCACTGATGGTGAAAGCACGGGGAACACCATGATTTTAATGGAACGTAAGTGCAGCAAGGGAAATAAGCTGTCTGAGGAAGCCTCATAGTGGGCTGCGTAGTTTAAGGATAATATGGAACTACCTCCCTAAAGGCAGGAAGAGGGCTGCCTCTCTCTATTCCCAGTGCTGTGCTGTGTAGGGTTTGCTAAATAAATTATCCAGTGAGCGTGCCAGCCAGAGTGGCCTTGTAGCCGAAGCTCTATGAATAGCTGAATGTGTGATTGCTCTACCTTCCTTCTCCTCCCCTTTTTAAAATGAGAATGGTAAGGAAAAACAACAACCAAGGCTTAATTTATTTCCCAAGTTAGATTTGTAAAGGATTAAAATAAAGGTTATTTTTTTTCCCACTGGATTAATGGAGCATCCCTACTTTAGGAGTTAAAAGTGACCCAAAAGTTATACCAAAAAGAACCTTTAGGGATTTTGTGGTCTACTAATCTATTTCAGTAAAAGTTACTGCTTTTCCACATATTCCACATCATGAAGTCAGTTTGCTGCTATCAGGGCACCTGTGAGAGAGACAGTTTCACTGGCATCCGTGAAAGAGAAAACGCAGATGATAAAAGGAGCAGGAAAGCACATACCCATTGGTAATGCTTTCAGTGCTTGTGTGCTTGACACCAGAAGGGCAAAAGGAGCAAACTGTTGTACATGCAACAGATTGGATGAATCTTAAAATCCTTGTGCTTCGAGACAGGAGCCAGTCTCAAAATGTTACACGCTGTACAGTTCCATTTTTGTGACATTCTCAAAAAGAAAGGACTATGGTGAAGGAGAGCAGATCAGTGGTTGCCAGGGGGTAGAGGAGGGAGAGTGTGTGTCTATACAGGTGCAGCTGGGGGAGTTTGGGGGGTGATGGGACTGTTCTGTATCCCAGCTGTGGTATCTGTACATGTGCCAGGACTCATGGAACTGTGCACAAAAAAAAAGTCAGATTTACCATAGGGTAATTTTAAAATAAAGTAATGCTAGAGTAGTGCCTAAACTGTATAGTCACTGACAACAGTTTCAGGCCCCCTCCCGTCCCAGAAGTAACCACCTCTGTGCAAGAGGTTTAGAAAGATCTCTAACCCCGGGACCATGACAGTGTCGTGAGTGTCATTCAGTTGACAGTTGTCAGGGTGCCCCCAAGGTTATGATCTGGTTTTCTCTGTTGCATGAAAGATTGTGGGATTTGCTCCTCTCCTCCAGACTTGCCCCTTA
Organism: Macrotus californicus; assembly: GCA_007922815.1. Classification (NCBI taxonomy): domain Eukaryota; kingdom Metazoa; phylum Chordata; class Mammalia; order Chiroptera; family Phyllostomidae; genus Macrotus; species Macrotus californicus. The sequence continues at coordinate 3,907 of VMDR010024844.1, read as the reverse complement.
GGATGTATGTGGAGTGCAGGTTGGAGTGAATTTTTTCACCAATCTCAGGATTTCCTTTTGTGTTTATAGGATTTATTGGTAAGTGTTTAAATGAATGTAGGTGCTCATATAAAATTAACGAATTTAGAACAATTATTCCTTTTCGGCTGTTAAGTTATTCCCCTGAAGTATTTTCTTCCCTGAAAATGTGCATGTATCCAGAATTATGAATACATCTTCATTTCTCTCTCTCCAGCAAAGCCAAGTCTGCTGGCTCAGGGAGTGACTGCACCATCCACTCACTTGAAACCTGGAATCTACCCTTGTTATTTCCTCCCAGCCCTGCTTTAGGTACCATGTCTTGTATATTGTGTCTCTTCAAGAGCCCTCTAATTGATCCTTTCCTCTCTATCTCATGCTGCCACCCCAGCCTACCACCCACTCTGGCTCTACCCTCCAACCAGGGAGTCTTTCTGACACTCATGTTTGATCATATCATTCTTGGGCTGAAAATCTTGTTATGCTTCATTAACATTGAATAGAGCCCAAACATCTTAACATGACCTAATGTTCTTCAATCTTTTAGCTTTCCTCTGCTTATTTCTCTAGCTTAGTCTCCTTACCTACCCCAACCCAACACTCACACTTCCTGTACGCTGGTTCTGTTCATGCCTGCCTTGGCTTTTTCGGCCATATTCCTGCACTTGATGTCATGCCCCCACCTCTGATCACATAGCATCTGTCTGGCAAGTTTCCTATTCATCTCTCCATCCTCATCCTAAATCTTCTGGGTTGGGCATCCTTCCTTCCCAGCCTTGGAGTAGTCTGTTCTTTTGTCCTGTCACACTGTATCACAATTGCCCCCAGATCTTTGCGGTCAAGGCCCTCCCTGTGTGGTCATTCTTGTGTCCTGGGCACCTAGCACAGTGCCTAGAGCTAGAAGATGCTGAGGAAAAATTTTATGATGAATGGAGAGAGTCAACCTGTAAAATCTCAGAGCCAGCAACCAACAGGAATGTAATGACCTCGAGGCACTGGTTCCTGCCTTCTGAATTGCTAACAGTCTGGTCAGGGAAATAATAGCTGTTGAAATACTTGAATAATGATTGTGTTAAACCGTATGATGTGGACTGTATATGGGAGCCGAAGGTGTTGAGGCTGTTAGAGAAGGTTTCACAGAACACCTTTCCCCAAATCACTTCTCTGCCTATTTCTCACATTATACAGATTTCCCTCCCTTCTCACACCATACAGACTGCTGCGGTGTGGTTATATTGTTGCTTCTCTGCTCTAATTAGTGCGGAAATACTCAATTTGGCTTCTCATAAACTCTCCCTCTACTGCACGTCTTCCTCTCCTGCAGCATGTCCTGCAGCCAATCATCTATAGAGATGTGTGTGTGTGTGGCAGGGGTGGGGGGAGTATGGTCCTCTCCCTTCTCTCTCTCACCACTCCTCTTCCCCCCCACACCTAGAAAGATGGCATTCAACTTGGGAAACACAGTATTGGAATCAAAATTTGAGCACACATACAGGTTGGAAGTTGGGATGGGTCTCAAAGCCATCCTTGTCTATATCTTGCACTAGAGCTGTTGCTGGAAGTGGCCATGTGCAGGGATTTTTGCCCTTGGGTTGGGTCTCAGCTCATCTGCTCAGGCCCTAGACCCAGGTAATTGGGGGAAGATAGATTGGGTGAGCACGTTGCTCTAGCAGGTCCCTGTGGTTTCCCGTAGGCAGGGGAGCACTGTGCCTCACACACATGGCTAGCTTGCCTATCTCTGAAACCATATCCATTGCTAAGCTGAGCCAGCCTGCCTGCCTGCTCTTAAAGTTCCTTTGGGGAAGTTCCCTTGCATCTGAAGCCATTAAGACTGCCAAGGGGAAGGGCCACAGAGAGCTGACAAACTCTGCTGGCTTCAAAGTTGTGTCAAGGCCAAGGGCACCTACCTGTCCTTGTTTGAAGCATTGTCTGATTTCGTGATTAAAAACAAACCTCCCGGAACAGGGAAGTCTTACAGTCTTGGCTACAGGCACTGCCTGTGTGGCAGGGCCCTTGGTTTGTCCCAGCTTCCCACTGACCAGCCAGTGTGGCACAGGGACAAGTCCCTGGTTTTTCTGGGTCTGTGTTTCCTCAACTCTCAAATGAGGGGTTTGGATGAGGTGATCATTGTGATTCTCTCCAGGAGTTTGATTTAATAAAGTTATTGTTCTGGGAGATAGAGTTTGGGATGGTGGACTAGGCACACACATCCACTTGCCCTCTTCTGTGGGTCCCAGTGAAATGATAAACAATGAAGTAAAAAGAAATGAAGTCACAACAACCTCAGCAAAGTAGAAATGCAGAGGAGTCCCTAGAAGGTAAGAATAGATGGGGTTGCCAAGGAAACCAGAGCAGCGTAAGACCCTAGAGAGAATCTTTCATGGGAACCTTGGAGATGCTCCAAGCTCCAGGTGGTTAAACACAAGAATAAGAACAGTGGCGGGGGGGTGTGGGTGCTCCAAGATGGTGGTGGAGTGGGAGGATAGATCACTGTGAACCACCTCTTCAGTTTGACTTGGGTGTTCTCCTCTTTAATTTTATTTTCACCTTGGGCCCCAGTGAAGGGAGGGCGGAGTGAACTGGAGTCACATGAGGAGAGTTTGGAGTGGGAGGCACTGGGGAGAGGCTTGGGGGAGCGGCTGTGGAATTTTCAGGGCAAGAATATACCTGGGCTCCACAGCAGACATCTTTCATGAGAAGAGCTAGCCCCCAACCCTCCATGACCTCTGGATTTCCACTCACCACACCCTCTGGAATCCTGTTCACTCCACCCTGCATCTTTTTTGTTCTTCTTTCAGTTTGTCTCTGTCTTGGTGGGATTTTTTTTTTCTTAAAGGGACAGAGCTTAGGTTTTGTGTTTGCAACTACTCACCTTGGGTCCCAGTGAAGGGAGGGCAGCTCAGACTGGAGTTGTTCCAGGAAAGTCTGGAGTAGGAAGTACTGGTGAGAGAGTTGGGGGAGCAACTGTGGGATTTTCGGGTCCAGGATGTACCTGGACCCCACAGCAGCCATCTTTCTTGAGAAGAGTAAGCCTCTCCCAGGGGAAAATCATTTACCTTACCCTGTGGAATACCACCCATCCCACCCTGCCCTCACCTCTGTATTTCCACTCACCACACCCTCAGGAATCCTGTTCACTCCACCCTGCATCTTTTTTGTTCTTCTTTCATTTTGGCTCTGTTTTGGTGGTTATTATTTATTTCTTTTTTTCCTCTCATCCTGTATCTTAACCCCTGTTGAGGGGAGACTTGAGGTTGTCAGAGACTGCTTGTAGTGTATAGACAACCGATCCACTTTCCTGGGAAACAGACTGGTGCTTCCTCCTCATGGGACAGCCATAGAGATACCCTAATGGCTTCAGGCAGACCCAAAAGCTAGGCCCTGGAGGCCTACTAGAGCCACTCCCTGCTAAATACAGGAAAATAATTTCAGATAGACTCAGACTAGTGGCTCAGGGGAGGGGAAACACATCCATCATCTTCCCTGAAGTCTGAAAAGCACCTGCAATGGGAGAGTCAGGAATCACAGCCCCCTGTTTTCAGCCAGAAACCCTTTCAGAAATAGTAAGATCTGGGACTAGTCTAAGATTGACAGCAGGCAGGCAGATAGAGACAGACAGAGGCAGATCCTGAGGTGACATGGGATGGTTGCTGACATACCCCTGGACCCAATCCTGATAAAAGCCAGCTTTGCAGAGTAGCTTGGCTGATCCTGGGAGCAGCTAAGCCTGGAGGAATCAGCCACAAGCTGTGAATCTATTGTAGCTTTAAAAAGGCTGCTGAAGGCCAGGTGTGGATAGCACTTGACATTGACCTACACCAGAATCAGACATCAGAGCCACATCCAAAGGGAGAAATCAGCAGGCAAGTACTAAATTCTGCTTAGATGA
>VMDR010024843.1:0-14800 GCA_007922815.1 Macrotus californicus | reverse complement strand
CAGCTGATTTCTCAAAAGAAACCTTGCAGGCAAAAAGAGGCTGGAAAGAAGTATTCCAAGTCATGAAAGGCAAGGACCTACATCCAAGATTACTTTACGCAGCAAAGCTTTCATTTAGAATGGAAGGGCAGATCAAGTGCTTCCCAGATAAGGTCAAGTTCAAGGAGATCATCATCACCAAGCCCTTATTATATGACTTAAAGGGACTTATCTGAGAAAAAGAAGAAGATAAAAATATTAATAGTAAAATGACAATAAACTCACAACTATCAACAACTGAACCTAAAAAAAAACAAAAACAAACTAAGCAAAAAACTAGAACAGGAACAGATTCACAAAAATAGAAATCACATGGAGGGTTATCAGTGGGGAGGGAGAGGGGAAGGAATGGGGGAAAAGGTACAGAGATTAAGAAGCATGAATGGTAGGTACAAAATAGACAGGGGGAGGTTAAGAATAGTTTGGGAAATGAAGAAGCCAAAGAACTCATACGTATGACCCATGGACATGAACTAAGATGTGGCAATGATGGTGGGAGCGGGGTACAGGGCAGAGAGGAATAAAGAGGAGAAAAAAATAGGACAACTGTGATTCCATAATCAATAAAATATTTTTTTAAAAAAGAATAGCATTCCCATGGCTGAATCCAGCCTTTAGACATGGTTTCCTCGGTCTAAAGCAATTGGTCTGAACAATGTGTAGAATCTATTTGAGTTTGTTTCTGTCATTTAAAAACTGGGAGAAGATTTGCAATTTCTGGCTTCTGTTGAAATGTCTCCACATGGCAAGACAGGGACTGCATTTATACATGATGACTGCCACATGTGCTCAGCAGTGGCTGTCCTCTTTTGAAGACTGTGTGCTCTCCAGGTTCCCACAGGCCTCTGAACTCATTATTGTTGCATGTCTGATCTTAGTCGGTACAGGGTTCTGGGTCTTCTGCTCGTGAGCATAAATTCCTCCAAGACTGTGTTTTGCAGCTGAGAATTTAGCTCCAACTCCTACCCAAATGAACATAAGATAAATTATGGATAAATTTGCTGACAGACTCACCTGCCACATTTACCAGCAGACAATGTTTTAGAAAGAAGGTGATGGGTGGGTTCAGTTCAACAGAGGGGACCTGAAGAGCAACAGAGACTCAGGACCCGCTGCCTCTCCAACTTCTGTCGCCATTGTTCCTATCACCTCATGTTCAGGGCAGGAGACAAGTCAAACATGATACCCCCATGAAGAAACGTAATCCATGCCAGGACCATCGCCAACCCAAGGATTACAACAATATCACACTTTATTTCTGTGTCTTTCAAACAGGTCTTGGCACAGTGCCAAAGCATGATCTGCAGGAACATGCCTGAAGCATCAGGCCACGCCGATCTAAGTTAGCAGAAAGGGCATACAAACCAGAGTACACAGTGCCAAAGGACACAACTGTGAAACATCCATGGCCCGGCCCACCACACGGCCAGCAAACCCATCAGGGCAAAGGGGCCTTTCGTGAAGGAGCACAACAGAAGCACCCTCCAACAACAAACTTGATTAAAGCATTCTCAGAGGAACCACACCATTTTAGCAGCAACAGAACACATGATGCATCTTTTTATGGTTTCATCTTTGGACAAGACGTATCTACCAACCACTTTTGCAGTAGGGAGCGGGAGATTAAATATCAGACGCCACTTGGCAACTGGCATAGGTGTCTGGCTCTCGCCTTTTATACTTAGTGGCCGCCTTCACAGTCATATAGAGACATTTTTGAAGAGATTTCACTCCTATGTGCTCACGGAGAGAAGCCTGAAACAAATGACTTGGTCTGTTTTCCTTCTTCTCTGACAGGAGCAATTTCTTTGAAAGACTACTCTCTGGAAAATTCAGAGTTCAGCATAGCTCCTCCATGGCTGCTCTGCTTCCCAGGCAAAGCTTTCATGGGCCATGAACTTGGGCAGCAGCACATGACAGTACAAGTGAAAACTAAAAGAGAAAGGCTCTTGTCACACTCTTCTCGGTGTATTAACTACCCGGAGTCTTCTGAACGAAATCCAAGCTCAGGCAGCAGACACCCTGCCTTTTCCTGAGTTACAAAAGCCACCCGCTATGTCCTAGGAGGACTTGCAGAAAGTCTGTCTGCCTTGCAGCTGATGAGTCACAAAAAAGCTTAGCCTGTGGGTTGTGGCTGGACTGCCATCCTAACCTCCCTAGTCTTCTAGTACCTCAGGCATGGCACAAACCACGCAACTGTGCTAGCTGGCATTTTTTCTCATTACTGCCCCTACTACCACCCAAGACCAAGTACCAGAATCTTTTATCACACTCCAGCAGTAGCCTCCTAGCTGATCTCGTGCCTTTGTCCCTCACTAACTCAGATATTTATTTCTCCACACACAACAGGCAGAGGAGGCTAAAATTTGAAGTCGAATAAAACTGTGACCAGAATCTCCAAGTTTGCCATTGGTTGTGTGGCCCACAGATCAGCAAATAATCTCAGGTCCCGCCCCAGACCTACTGAATCAGAATCTGCATTTCAACAAGACTCCCAGGTGATGCCGAGGCACATTAAAGTTTAAAAGACACTGATCTACAGAGACCAGCAAGACCCAGTTCAACCTTCTCCAAGTTCACGTCCTCCCACAGTTGCTTACTCAGCTCCAGCCACGCTGGGTTTCTCACTGCTCCTCAAACACAGCAAACACCGCACCCCTTCAGGGCTTCTGCTCTTACTCTTCCCTCTGCCTGGGATCCTCAACGCTCTGGACATGGTCTAACTCATTTCCTCACCTCTTCCTGACACCTGCTCACAGCCATCTTCTGAGCGAGCCTCTCCCTGACAACCCACTCTCCCCTCAAAACCTCAGTGTTCTCCAAATCCCTGGACTCTGTTTCGATCATGACATTTATCACTGACTTATGTTATAGTATGTTGCATGACATACTACATTATATTTCACACTTATATAAAAAATTGCTCTCCCTCTCCCTCACACATGGAGCCTCCATAACTACGAGGATCTTCTCATTTTTTTTCACTGTTCTATCCGTAAGTCCCGATGTGCAGTAGATATGCAAAAATGTTTGATGAATCAGTGACTATATGAAACTAGTGTTTCTAATGAACACTGGCGCAGTCAAGTATCCAAACTAGTTTTTACAGACGTTTAAAAGGTAACTTGGGCACTTTTGATATCTGAAAGGAAATTAGCTATCATTGATAGGTAACATGGTCAAACCTTCAGCACACGGATACAAGTCTAAGGAAGACCATGTGACCCTGGGTAGTTTTAACCATGGCCACAAGGTATAGAATAATTATAAATAGGAAATGCATGTGTTTGAATTTAGGTATTTCTATGAATAAAAAGAATTGGTAATGCCAAGAGCTAATGAGGATGTAAAGCAATAGGAACACTCATTCGTTGCTGGTGGGTATGCAAAATGGTACAGCTACTCTGGAGCTCACTCACCTAGGTATTTACCCAACTGATTCAATACATATGTCCTAGGAACCAAGTATTATTCTCACATTTTTACAGATGAAAAACATAACAGTTATATAATGTGTCTAGAGCCATGCAGCTGGGAAGTGGGGGAGGTGGAATTCAAACCTATTGTTTTCCTGATTCCAAAACCCACGTGGTATCCAGTACCCCATTCTGACTCTACAGTATAATCCCTAAAAGTTCTAAAATGCCATGGACTGAAAAAGGCAAACAAAACATTTTTTGCCTCCATAATTCTGACAAGATTAGAGCTTCAAGATTAAAACCTGCATGAGAATAAGAGTCAACTCTGGCAATACTTTGGCCAACTTATATGTGGCCATATTTAGCAGAAACAAGAGTCAGCCTTAGCCTGAATCTCCCTGAGGGGCTCCCATCCTCTAAGTGGCACCAGCAGGAAATGACAGAAGCAGCCCAAGGCCCTGGCACACACAGATAGCACACTCAAAATTGGGGATCCGAGGAGAGTTCAATAAAGGTATTACATACAAAGGTTGCCTGGGTCTGGGGAAGCCACAGGAAATAGTGCCCGGACTTGGACCAAGCAACAGCAAAGTTATCCCCAACCTCACCCTGAAGAACCAGAGGAGGGAGCAGCTACCAAAGCCCAAGAGAAAGAGCCAGGCGAGGAAGGCCACCTGATAAGAACCCTAGATCCTGCAGGGAGGCAGCCAGGAGAATAAAGGCTCCAACCTCACTTTTCTCCCATCCCAGGTCCCCCCGCTGGCCAAAGTCAGTCAGCAGCCAATTGGTAAAGGAGACTGAAGAAGCGACCAACATGGTTTTGTCTCAAGTTCACAGCAGGATAAACAAAGGGGGAGAGGGGTGGATCTGGAGGGGCCGAGAGCAGCTCTTCCACACACATGGGAGATCAGTTAGTTGCTCTACCTACACACACTCCAAACTGACTCTGAGCTTGACTTAGGAAGGCTCGTTCGCTCTGCCGCCCTCAGAGTTAGGGCTGTCTCAATTCAAACTCACAGAACAGATCACCTGTCCCATCCCAGTGGTTAAGTCACAAAAGTGCTGTTTTAAAGTACTGTATTTTCCTCCCCGTTTGTCTTTCAAGTAAACCTAAAAATATTCAAGTTTGATCACTGGATTGATTAACTGTCATACATATAAGAGTCTATTCCATTCGAAGGGAGCTGATGAGAGACACTGCTCGTTAATTGATCATTTCCGCCCTAAGAGAAGGACTGTGTGGAATCACTTGCACTTTCAGTGTTTTTCTCATGAAAGAAAAAGCAGAGCAGTCACGGCCCAAGTCCTTGAAGGTTTAGCTCAGTCTGCAAGTTTGTTACGTGGGTAACATGCAATGTTAACTTGTTTGTTTAGCCGCCAGCCAGAAAAGGGCCCTGTGATGCCCAACTCCTGGACCACCATTTTCATCAAGTGACTGTAGGGGGCGCCATTGCCCTGGAAGAAAAAGTCAGTCCGGCGTGGTCTGAAGCACAGGCCCTGACTCAAGAGCCCCAGGGAATCCTACTCGCCGCTCTGACGGCACCGTGACCATCGGTCTTAATAATGAACTAACTTTTCTTTCTTTCAAAAAGTATCAAAACAGAAAGTACTTTTTTAAAAGTACCCAAACAGAAGAAGTGACTTGAAGAAAAGGAATGCGAACTGCTGCAGGGCTCCGGGTTGTCTGCGGGAAAGATGACGCAGAGCCTCCTCTTCAATGCAAGCTGAAGCTGTCAAAGAACGATACCCAGGGTCTTCACCCTGCACTGTAACATTACTGAAACACCTGGAGCTAAACTTTGATATTCATATTGATACTGGTGGCTTTAAGTTTAACAAGGAATCAGGTCTATTTTCCCCAGCAATAACATAGTTAAGAACAAATCTCAAATGAAAAAGAGTGTAGTGGTGGTACAACCGTTCATAAGAGCAGTGCTAAGGGGCTAAATGTTAAAAAGATGAACTAACAATGAACTTCGACCTCTACATATACACATTAATCCATTATGCCCTTAGAACAACTCTACAAGGAAGATCTTTGCAGATGAGGGCACTGATAAAATAGGTAATTGAATTACTCAAGATCACACAGTTACAAATGGGTAATTAGTGGTAACAGATACCATATCCTACAAAGCTCTGTTAAGGAGCACATAATCTCATTTTTATTCTACATTAAACAGCCAGGTGAAAAGTTTCATCCGAATTTTTCTATTAAACAGCCACCGTTGCCCTTTAAATTTCACCACACCCAAAGTGTTATACACATGGTTCTGTGGAAAATATTTCCTTTAGAACTGCATATGGATGTCAGTTTACCTTTAAAAATGGACATGATCCCCCTTCCTGACAATGAGAATTTTGCAACCCACCATAATATGTCTCCTAGGCTTGCCTGCCAGGAAAGCCAGCATCAAATTTAAAACTCAATTGCAAGAGCACAATTAAGGTTTTGGTAGAGAATTTGCTTTTTCTTTCTTTTTATGATCTCGAATGTTTATTATGTCAATTTATTATATGCTTACTAAAAATTCAGACAGAACTAATTAATGTCTTTTTTATGCTTTTATATTTCAGAAAATATGATTTGATCCGTGATATATCTAAATCCGTGAAGTAGGAATCCATAATACTGAGAATATTACTGGATAGCTTATCAAGTGTTTTTTTATAAACAAGCATCTTTGTCCTTATTCTCCTATGGCTCATAAAAGTTAAGAGCTTAGATTTACTCTTTGAAAAACGATAGCACGGAATCTCTCGTTAGATATTAGCTGTATTTGGTGCAGAAGAAATGTCTCCTAGCATGGCCATTATTAGGCAATAATAAAGATCTAAATAATAATAATAGGATTAATAATGTATTGGCTTATACAGCAACTGTCCCTCTAAGTGAAGAAGAAGGTCTCACATTTCTAAACCACTCGGTTGCAGTTTAGCTGGTGAATTAAATATTTAGCGGGCTGCTTAATATTTCATTGTAGACAAATCACAGTGGGTTGTACCCACTCTTGGGTACAAAAAACAGCGATCAAATGCCACATGTATATAAAAATTTAATTCATAAATCATTTTAAAAGGCATTACAGCCAACACTACACATGTAGCAATGCTTGCAAGACCACAACACTGGGTCATCCTAAAGCAATTACCACACTTTGTTTGTGGACTGTTGTGTTGTCCTCTCAGGAGAAGCAACCTGAGCACAGGTGGACTTTACCCCTGCCCTGCACAGTGCTGAAACCAGGAGAAACAGTGCTCAGTGTGCCTGTTACAGAGGAAGTCAGGACTTCAGCCAAAATACTTTGGCTCTCTTGCTACTGCATTGCTTTCCCATTTGCCTTCACCATACATATATTGCTAAATCTATTTTGAAATGAGAGGCAGTTAATTCTCCAAGGATTCATGAGATTGTATTGCCTCTGGCTAGTCTCACTTCCTTTCCCACATGGTACATTTCTATCAGCTTTGAAAATTTCTCGTGATGGTAATTGGCAGTTTACCCCTTTAATGCTCCCCTTATATTTAAAGTGTTTCCCTCATTACCAGCTACGTTTTTTTTTTTCTGCCCCTAATAATGGAGAAGAATAATCCATCTCTACCCAAGTTACAATGACTCAGGGAGGTATACAAGGAATTGCTTATTAAACCATTATTAACTGTTTGGAAACCACATATGCATTTGTGTTATTGTAACAGCCCCTCATATTGAGACAAGCAGCTCACTAAACATGCATAAGCCGTTTCTCTACAGCAACAGTTTAACTACCGCGTCTACATTATGCAACCAGAATCAAATAATGCTCTGGTTTAAGATAATATCATTTCCCTCTCTGAAATCTCCTCTTAGTCCTAACCTTCCAGATCACAGCATGTGCTGAAAATTACTGCCTCCCTTTCAGCCAGAGCTACACAATCACACTTCCTCTCATTGCTTTACCAGCTGCATTACAATACTATTCAAACCATTCTCCTTGCTTTCAAAATGTTCCCCTGCACTTGTTACAGCCTCCTTAATGGGCCTTTCCTTTGCTTACCTGCCATTTTCCGTCTCCTAATGTACATGCTAACCAAAGAATACTGACTGAATCAGGGAGCGGAAGAAGGAGCAAGCTGTGTGAACCTTACCTGAAGAGGTGGTCAGGCTGAGATGAGCTTTCTAAAAAGCTGGAGAAGAAACCTGGCTAGCCAGTGCCCCAACTCTCTTTCTCCAAATGGGTTCTACTCCCAATGTGTTCATCAGATGTAATCAAATAATTCTAGATACTACCAAGTCCACTGAATAGGAACAGAACTTTAGGAGTCCCTCATTTTTTTTATCTGTAAAATGAGAAATCTGAACTGAAAAGTTATTTGTGCCTGTTTCTACAGCAGTCATGACAGACTGCGCTATAAAATATAAAATACATCATTTGTCAGAATAAACATCTCTGCCTTCCAAGTGATAACTTATATGGGGTGGGGGGCGGGGCGGAGCAGAGATATGTAAACCAAAACAATTTAGAATGACTCCTAGAATGCACACGTGTACGGAAGACAAGGCAGCACTAGGAGAAAGAACTTCAGGTCCTCCTGGGAACGTCAGGAAAGCCTTCATGAAGGAGGTGGCTCTAGATGAGTCTTCAAGGGTGACAAGAAGTTTACCTGGCAGACCAACAGGGTGAGCTTATGATAAACCCAGCGAACTGCGTTAGCCCAAATATTAAAGTCCCAAGATCCTGGCATATTCATGGAGCTACAAAAGTTGTTTGCTACCAGAGATGCTAGAAAGTTACGGATAAGAAAATCTAGAAAGTTGATCATCTATCTCTACCTTTCTACCTTTCTCCTTCCCTCCCTCTCTCTGTCTTACCTCTTTCTCTCAGTGAACTCCTATAGAGGATGAGCCCATCATGCCAAATGTTAAGATGAAAAACGTGAGAAAATTATGGAAGCCCACACAAATCTATATCTACTTGTAAAATAGCTCATCTTGAAAACATTTTATTTCTAAAATACAATTTCAGCAGGTTTGATACAAGTTGAACAAATCATTACACTAAACAGATTCACTTAGCTATGTAATTAACAGATGGAAACACGCAAGTTCTTTCCTTGATTACAGGTTTCAAATTTTCTACTCTGATTGGCAACAATAAGTCATACAATATTACAACCCACTTTATGGGGAATATACCACAAAACAATCACCTCCTGATAGAGACTGAATATAAGGCACAGAGAGATAAAATAAACCATGAGAGAGTGGAGAGGGGTTTCAAATCCAGCCGAAGCCAGATATCCAAATCTGTAATATTTACAGGAGGTAGTCACAAAAATAGTTACTGTAAAAAAAAGTTGAAACTGATACAAGAATAAGGGCTGGGTAAAATTTTAGAGGTGAAAAATATACTATATGAGATTATAGAGCCTAATTTAATATGAGAAATTGTGTGGAGGTTTAGATCAAAACAGGTTAGAGTTTTCTTAAATCATGGTATATAAAACTGTTTTTCCAGTGAAATCAAATTTCTATATATCACCAATTATCAGAATATTTTTGTTCCACCAAGAGTAGATGTATAGATATATATATACAATGGGTATATATCTATATATCTGTGTGTGTATGTGTGTGTGTGTGTGTGTGTATCTTCAAGGAAACTCTGTATGTTTTACAAAGCTTTCTTCTTTTAAATACCTTTTAAAAGTAAAACAATTATTTTATTTGCATGATGACTCAATTATGTCCATGTTATTCAGGGCAGAAATGAAACCAAAGTGACCCAACTTAGGGTCTGGAACAATAGAGATGCCCTTGCATGTATGGAGATAAACGAAATAGAATGAGCCTCTCAAGAATAACTCAGTTGGGGATGTAGAAATTTATGTTGATGCCATTAAAAGGTAATATTGCAGTATATGAAAATTCTGTACTTCTTTCAAAGTAACACTGATCCAGGAGAAGTACTCTACAGTGAAAAAAAAAGAGAATGTATCATATACAAATAAAGATGTGCTTGTGCATCTTTGTGTTTGTGTGTGGTGTGTGTGCACTCAGAAATAAAAAAGTGACTTTGGAAAAATCAAATGCTGATTGGCCGGAAAAGAGGTAATGACTTACAATATATCTGAACTAACCTGAATTAAATAGTAGAAATGCTTGGAATATGGGTCAGTGAATTTGAAGGTGAAATCAGGCTGCAAAAAATAAAATAATAAAATAAAAGCAATCTATGGAAACTATTGATGAATAAGGAAGGGAATCTTTTTTTGTCACTGCACTAAAATAAACAGGCTCCAGTTAATGGTTACAAATGTTCAAAAGGAAACATTTGTAACATTTATGAAACTTAAATGTTAAAATTATTTTTTCAATCTCCTAAAACATTTCCAAAGTATATTTTGTACTAAGAAATTGGGCTATTACAGTGTAGGTCAGTGATGAAATTGTAGTAAAATCCCAGAGCCAGTGAAAGTCTTTCTTGCTGTCTGTAAATACATCATTTTTCTCATTCGGCTGACAGGTAAGTGTTAAGCACTACCCTACATGGCCAAATCTAGATGGAAGATATTCTTTTGTTTAGTAAATAAAAATAGATAGAAGAGATCCTTCATCAAGAGAGCTAACAAAGGGGGGCAAACCCCAAAAATCTCGGATGGAAAGTAGCCGTGTGAAAGTCTAGTAGAGCAAGATGCCAATAACTGGCATCTCAGTGAGGCCTAAAGAAAGTTAGGAAATGAGTGTAGACCAAATATCCAAGGCGAAAACATGACTAAATTACTTCCATTGCCTACTCAATGAAAGTTTACGGGCATTCGAGTTTTCAAAGAAAGTTGACCAGGTGAACTGCAAACAAATGATTACTGTTTTACACAGGTGCACAGAGAGCGGTCAGTCGGTGTGACTCTGGCCGATGTTGATTACACAAGAGAGTACACATGTTACTGGCCAGTTTGTTTGTTGTTGGTTTGTTGTTTTTGCTATAGTGTTGATAGGTCATTGGCTCTCAACCTGGAACTGTACCGCCTCTCCACAGCGTCTTTTGGAAATGTGTGTGTAGACATTTTTGGTTGAGTTAAGGTAGAAACTAGCACTGAGAAGACTGGGGAGGGGGAAAGGATGCTGGGCATCCTGCAACAAGCAGGATAGTCCTGCACAGTGAAGAACTTTTCTACCCAAAATGCCGTTAGTGACCCCGTCAAAGAATATTGGGACACTTCCCTCCCTACCCCTCCCCCTTCAAAATCCAATCTATGGGAGTCATAACTTTACACCCTTGCAAAGAAATGCAAAAACTGAACACAAAGTTTCCAAGGATCTGTTCCCAACTGGTTAGTAGTCAGGAACACTAGCCTACAATCAAGCGAAAGTCAAGCATATCTTAATGTGCAAGCGGGAGTTGCTAACATGAAAGATTTGAGGAATGCAGCCTCTGAATAGGAGATTCTAATAGGAGAGGTTAGAGGGTCAAACTGGAGAAACTGATTCAAATACAACGTATCATTTTAGAGCTCAGTGCAGTGTGTCAACCTGGGCATCCTTGAGTCTCAGGTAGGGGCTCAAGAAATGACATTCCAAGTGGGGAATGGTCATAAATGACAGCGTGGGAGAGAGAAAAATTAAACTTAATGGAATGCACAATTTTCTAGATTCTTTGCTTATAATTTTAGTAGTGATAGTCCTTTCAATTCTATGAAAATCATCCTACATACCAGTTTTTGCAAGAATGTGGCTTATCTTGTATATAATCCCATCCAAGCAAAAGTCAGATATATTAAATGGCAAGATAGGAAATTCACCAGCCTCTGAGGTAAATGTAAGGAAAAACAAAAGCAAAGTTCTAATTTTAAATAACCGTAAGTGTTGGCATATGATAGAGACTACTTAGAACTGTCACTTTCTTTGGAAGAAGGTGCCAATGCTTTCAAACCAGTATAACTTGTTATCAGGCTAAATGCTTTGTTTAAATGATAAGACTGAAAGAAAAGGCCGACTAAAAAACCATGAAATGTCTCCCTAAAGGTTCAGAAAAACAGAAGTGCCACCTCTCCACCACTCAATAAAAGTGATTAAAATGTGCGTGGAATTATACTGCATTCTCTCTGACCAGTCTCAAAAAGATCATAAGCATACATGAACAAGCTCATTTTGAAGAAGCCCTACTCCGCGGTCTTTACCCTGACGCTTCATCTGCACTAGTGAGACTTCACCGGAATGATGTCTGCTCTGAGATTATTCATCATGAAGTTGCCTATGGAAAGACTTATGTGCTCCTCAATTGTTTCTAAGTCCATTAATCCAGAATGCAGAGAGGTTATATAATTAATTTGTGCATTTTAGTGACTCATGGCCTGGAGAGAGCTAGAGAAAGTGGTCTTTTAAATCTTTCCCTTGGCTTGGGAGTGAAGGGGGGTGATGAGTATATAAACCAGCCAGTGAAGACTGAAATAATCTCCCAGAAAGAAAATTTCTCATCCTCTCTCAACAATTTGTTCCAGTGTCTGAAGGTTAGTGATACAGAGGAGTATTACTCTATTGTTCTTCAAAGGCTCTTGAATGAACAAAATTTGATTTCTACAAAAAATGTCCCAGGCACTTCATTTATTACTGACATTCTTTCTCTCCTTTCTGACAAAAACAAATGAATCTTCACTTATCTTTTTTGTAGGTCGCCAAATATGTTATCTTAATATTTTGGCCAGTAAAATTGACAATGTTATATTTTGCCAAATACTTCCAAAAATCTAACTAGGGCTTCTTCATAAATATCCCAGATATAAAAGCAGACAAAATTCTGTTTATAATTTTAAACTACTATCAAAAACCCTAACATTAAAAATGGAAGCTGTTTAAGGAAAAAGACAAGTTCATAACCTCGGTCTTGATAGAATTTCTATTGTGGCTCCCATGTAACTTCAGAGCCTCTTTCCAAATCTAAACAAATATTGACTTTACAGTAACTCAGAAGTCTCAGAATTGTTTAGAAGCATAAAGGTCAAAATATTGGGGAATATTTCAATTTTATAATTTAGTAATTAATTGCTGAATATCTTCAATTAGATTTTACAACTAAGAGCCTCTCTACTGCCACCTACAGGTAGTCCCCAACTCATATTCCACTCAAAAGACTTCAGTAGGACCTTGGTCCAACTAGAGGAGTTTCCAAATAGAACTTCTCAGATTGGTATGAATGAGATAACCACATAGTCTACTGTTGAACCTCCACAGTTCCCAACAGAAATCCATGCCATGTCAAACATTTACAAAACTTTCCGGGAAGAAACTACTAGGATCATAGGAAAACAAAACTGAAGTGCCTGTTACACACTAGCCAGTGCTACTGCTAAAATCCATCCAGCGTATGTACCAGGTCACTAACGATCTACCTTTCATGCTCCATGCAGTCCCTGTCACCCTTCTCCCTCATAAACGATACCTCCTGGCTTGTGCTTGTAGAACAGTTTTGGAGGACATGGCCACCTGTTGAGGCCCTGCTGCACTAAAAAAAGATAAATTTCAAAAATCATATTTTAAAAAAGCTGCGTGAGAAATAAAATCTAGATAAACCAAAATTACAGAAAGGGAAGAACACTGTCTAGGTGAGAAGAGAGTAAGTAAGGGTAAGATATTATGTGTGTATGCATGTATTCAATATGCAAATGAGACAAAGAAAAAGAAATAGAAGCGGATTCACATGTGACCCAGATAGTCGGGGTAGCATAGAAGAACTTCAGAGCAATGCGTATGATAAAAGTGATCATTAAACATGAACTGTAATGTCATGGATACATACTGAAATCTCTAATGTAACCACTGAAAAGCCACACAACTATGCACAACTAAAAAGATTGGGTGAGGAAAAAATAAAATAATAAAACACTTATGTAATCCACAAAGAGACATGAAGAAGAGGGCAACAAATAGAAAACAAAGAATAAGATGGCAAATGTGAACTCATTTATCACATTAATTGTATTACATATAAGTGGATAACTAATCAAATGACAAAAATTGTCAGAATAAATAAAAATAACAATATCTAACTATGTGCTGGTATGTTAGGCAGGAAAACAGCTCTCACAAAGAGCTCTCATCCATGGCCTGATCCCTAGAACCAGTGAATATGTTACCTAAGACGGCATAGGGGCTTTGCAAATATGAGTAAGGGTCTTAAAATGGGAATATTATCCTGGAATGTCTAGGTGGCCCAATGCAATAATAAGTGCCTTTACAAGTGAAAGGGGGGTTCAGGAGAGTCGGGGTCAGGCTGGCAATTGCTGGACTTAAATATGGAGGTGGGCCATGAGCCAAGGGATGTGGACCGCCTCTAGAAGCTGGAAAAGGCAGGGAAGTGGATTTTCCCCTAGAGACTTGCAGACTCCCTAGAGGAACGCAGGCCTGCCAACACCTTGAGTTCAGTCTACTGAGACCCATTTTGAACTTCTGACCTCTAAAATTGTAAGAAAACAGGTTTGTGCTGTTTCAAGTCAACACGTTTATGGTAACTTGTTTCAGCAGCAATAGGAAACTAAGGCAATCAATCAGTTTTAAGAGAAACATCTTAAATATAAATACATAGATAAGTCAAAGATAAAGGATAGTAAAAGATATGTCAAGCAAACACCAAAAGAAGCAAGTATGGCTGTATTAATACTAGGAAAATTAGACTCTTTGACAAGATGTTTTACTACACATAAATGGGGATATTTCATAAATAGAAACATGTCAGTTACATTGGAAGACATGGTAGTCCCAAACATTTAAACTTGAGAGAAAAAAACACACAAGGAACCAGACAAATCCACTATCATCACTAGAGATTTTGACAACCTTCCCTCAAGAAATGATAAAACTACAGACAAAACCTGTAAGGGAATACTAGATACAAACAACACAATGATGAATTGATCTAATGAAAAGTTTATAGAGCGATGCCCAACAGTGGCAGAATACACATTCTTTACCAGTACGTAGAAAACATTTCCAAAGTAGATCATACATTGTGTCATAAAGCAAAACTCAACAAATCCAAGGGACTGAAT
Source organism: Macrotus californicus (assembly GCA_007922815.1). NCBI lineage: Eukaryota > Metazoa > Chordata > Mammalia > Chiroptera > Phyllostomidae > Macrotus > Macrotus californicus. The sequence continues at coordinate 317 of VMDR010024843.1, read as the reverse complement.
TACATAGATGATGTGCTCTCATCTCAGAGAAATTAATTTAAGTATAAAGAAAAAAATAACTAGAAAAATTCACCAAGTGTTTAAAAATTGAGTAATACACTTCTAAATAGTAAAAAGTAGAAATTAGAAAACATTTTAAGTAAATGATATTGAAAAATATAACTTACCAAAACTTATACAAGGCAGCTAAAGCAATGTTTAGAGGGAAATTTTAGCTACATGTATATATTAGAAAGTATAAAGATGAAAAATCAATTATCTCAGCTTATCTCAAAAAAATAACAAAATATTAAAGTTAAGCATAGAACAGAAAATAA
>VMDR010024842.1:0-14797 GCA_007922815.1 Macrotus californicus | reverse complement strand
CATCCAGAAAGAGTCTACCCTGCACCTGGTCCTGCGTCTAAGGGGTGGCTGTTAATTCTTCAGTTTTGGCGTTTATAGTGCCCAGTGATGGCCACTACCCTGCATTCTAGCCATTTTTCCCAGTTTAAGTTTAGAAATTACCGGTTTCAGTAATAGCTGAACCTGTTCAAAGTGTTAATAAAGATTTCATTGCATGGTAAAAAAAAAAAAAAAAAAGAAGCGATCTGGATGTACACACACTCAGGGACATGTACATACAGAGGAAAGGCCATGTGAGGAACCAGGAAGAAGGCAGTTATCTGCAAACCAAGGATAGAGGCCTTAGAAGAAACTTACTGACACTGTAATCTTGGACTTGTATCTTCCAGATCTGTGAGGATATAAATTTCTGTTGTATAAGCCACTCAGACTGTGGTACTTTGTTATGGCAGCCACAGCAGACTAATACAGCAAGTCTGTCAATAATTTGCTCCATTTGACAAAGAGATTTTTTTGTTTATTCCTCACATTTGTTAATCAGGGGAAAACAGTCTTTCAACAGCACATATATACCTGAAGCAGAACACAGAGGCACTTTTTTAAATGTGAAGGCTATTAATATTCTTAACTTACTTTTTATCATCCCTTTGTCTGATATGATTAGTTTATTCTCATTTAAATAAGATTTAAAGCTAGAAAGTATATTAGAATGTTCATTAGATAATAAAATGATAAAGTACTTTTCAAATTTTTCTGGATTAGCCCATTGCAGTGTTTAAAATGGAATGCAGGATAATGGGAGAAACACTAGTAAGACTTAATATTCCAGAGTTTTACCTGTTTCAGGCAATTTATGCTGAAGTTCTTCTTTACCAAGTCCAAGATTCAAGCCACAATTGATAAGAAATTTTGTACTCTATGATGTGAGCATTATTATTATTCAAAGTACATACCCAGTTTTACCAAATGATTTTACTTGATGAACTAAATGTTAAATATATACTTTAATATTTTTTTCAGAGATTCAGTTCTTAAGTGTGGTTGCTTATATAAATACAGTTTAAAATATGCATCTGCAAGAGTAAGTCACCCCTTATCTCTGCTTACTAGTCTTCTGGCCTTTTCATTTGGTTACATATGATATTTGGTTCTATTAGTAGCCTATGGAATTTGCAGAGGAAGCATGGTTCATGTTGGCATTTTCTTAGAAGCAGACTTAAACATTTGACAACTGTCTCTTCATGAGTTCAGTTTTCCTTGCTGAAATTTGCTTGCTTTGACCAGTCTGGTAGATGTTCTGAGTCATGTGAAGTACTTTCAATGAGCTCTTTGAGTTCTTGTTTTAGAAGCAAACAAACTAATTTCTCTGAGACATTAACTCAATTAATAACACTTAGTTCAGTAAGCGAAAGGCAGGAGAGGACAGAGCTGGGAATTTAGTGTGAGGGGAGTATGCCATGGATATGGAGGGTTTGGTCAGCCAAGGGGTCTGGGCATTTGGATTTGTGCTGAGTGTAAGAGCATCATAAACCTGGGTGGGAAAGAGAATCTGGAGTCACCAAAATCAGCCCAGTGATGGGTCTAAGGTGCAACATAGGAAGTGGGTATGAGAACTGGGTGAGGAGATATGTGTAATAGGGATGGTTTTGGAGTTCATAAAGGGTCATCCACCAGCATTGCTCAGGAAGGCATTCAGGGAGACCCGGGCACTGGGATGCAGACGAGGTAGCCGGAAAGAAGGAAAAAGACTCCAGGTGGCTGCAGTGTCTGGAGCTTGTAATTCAGGCTCAGCTTCAGAAAATCCTGGCAGCTTTCAGATGGGGGAAGGAGGAGGAGACAAGTGAAGGGATGCCAGTGTCTCAAGATTTGGCCTGAGATTGCTCACCACCCTTCTTCCAGGCTTTGTACCCTTTGGGCTGACAAATCTTGCAGGTGCATGTCAATAACTAGGGAGGGGTCAGCTGTGCTTGTAGCAGAAGCCAAAGCCTATTCCTAACATATTATAGGATTTGATTAATTTTATTTAACATTTAACTTAAAAATTTAAGTAGCTCAGGTAATCTCTAGGGGAGCATCTATTTTTTTTTTTTTGTAAAGAAGAAAGAAGTCTAGTGACAAGATAATGATCTGAAATATTTTAGTAATATTTCTAAAAACTGCTTTACTTTTCAGGAGAAATTTCATCTAAATCCAATGTCATAATGAGAGTAAGCAGGGAGGGACTTTGTGTTGGAAAATATTGCCTAATTCAGGGGGCTTTTATTTTTCCTTTGGGGCCAAGAGCACATCGGAGGTGGGGAAGCTGAGTTCAATATGACAAGTGCTACCGAGACACTCAGTTTCATCCAGTTCCTGCCATTTTGGGTCTATGGTGGAGAAATTACATGGATCATTATCTTCCTGAGGGAATCTGGGAATGCCTCTGAAACAACACTGGGGGACTGTCTTGCCACATCATTTTCTCTGGAACTACACCATACATAGCCTTGTACAAGGACATGCTTAAGTGTTCATGTGACTTGTACCCTTGCCAACAAGTTTGGATTGTGCGGGCCACCTATTCCAGTGGAGTTTGTTCATTGTCTGTAAAGTGCTCCAAAGATTCTTCCTCTCAAGAACTTGAATCAAAAGACTCAGCTTGTGGTGGGTATTGGGTCTTGAGGTCATGTAGTGTTGTGGGTGGAGTGTGTGCCCTTAAAGCCTGAACCACTTTCAAGCTAAAGTTGGGGGCAGAAAAACTATAAGAGAGCCTATCTACAGACAAGAGAAGATAGACTAAGAAAGACAAGACTAAGATAGACAAGACTAAGAAAAATGGATAGGAACCAGAGTTGGGTGGGGAAGTGAGGAGACTGGTGGGGAAAGAGAGAGACTGAGATAAATAAACAGTCCAAGAGGCCCAGATAAAGTTCTGATTTTTGATGGCTTCTTTCTTTCAGTGCCACGTCCTGCGAGATCCCCTCTATTTGAACAAGCTCAAATATTTATTCCTTGCTCCTAAACTAACTTTGGCTAAAACAAAGACAAAAAGTTAGGCCAAAGAACTACTTGTAGATACGAGGTGTGTTCAAGAGAAGGAAATACTGAAAGTAATCAAAGCTTCATGAAGAGAATTTGACAAGAACAAAACTGTAGACATATATCAAGCTGTTACTGGAGGAAATAGGTTTTTCAGCAGTGTCACGGAAAAAGAATTTCAGGGACACTTACGTAGGAAGAGTGTTAAGTGATAGTGGTAAGATTTATTAGACGGAAAAGTGATGCTGCATTCTCCCAGAAGCAGAGAGTGGGCAGACTAGAGGGCAGTGGCTGCATGGACTCAGGAAAGAAAGTTACAGAGGCAAAGCAGAGTCTTCTGCTGCTGCCCACTGCTCCTCTGGTTGCAAGTTTCATGAGGACCCTTAGAGTTTAGCAGAAAAGAAGGTGAAAATCACATAGTGAGAGAAAGAAGGGCATGAGCATGCTTCAAGGAGGGTGAGTGCTGGGTTCTTTGTTTAGCTTCCAGTATTTTCTTGGGTTCAGGGAAAGAGCAAGCTTTCTTTCAAACTACCCAAGTTCTTTCCTGGCTTTTCCAGGGCTTGTGCTTGTGTCCTCCTCCTCTCCAATGTCTTTCCTGGACTTTCTGGAGCTTGTGCCTTTCCTCATTTCATTCCTTTCCTCAGGCCAGTGCCCTCCCCCTTGTAGGGTCATCATTTTGGATCCTACTGCGCATGCTTCTCAGTTCTGCTTTGCCACTTGACTCCTACTGTGCACATGCTTAGTAAAAGGAATTTCCTGGTCATTCTCTTCCTTGCCTGATTAATCTGGGGGAAGGATGCTGGTTACCCCCTGTGACTGTACTGTTCACCCCTTCCTCTCTTGTTAGTCCCTAACTACCTGCCCATTCTAACAAAGCTCTGAAGGGTCAGTAAGTGTGAAACAATAAACAATACATACTGTTCCCAGAAGTTACTTTCATGGAAATGTTTTCAGGGGCAGCAGTCAGCAACTTTGAAAACTTCTTGCAGCATATTAGAAATTTTAGCCTACTGCTGAAAACTTGGCTAATAATTTTAATGTTATCTTTTATTTGGTATTTTATACTTCCATAATTGGAGATGTCTTAGAAAAAAATAGACTCATAGTAATATGGAAGAGTTTTTAAATCTATATACTCTCAGAGAGGATCTTGTGACTCTTATCAAGTTGGTGAGGAGAGAAGGTAAAAGAAGAGACTTTTATTACTTTCATCTTGCACCTAAGGGTTTTAGTTATGGTTGATTGATCTGTCAGTTCTGATCTATTGCAGTGTACCTGTGGATTATTTATTTTCCTTCAGTGTTATTGGTTGACAGAATTTTGTGAAAATAAGTGCAAGTCAGGACTCTGACAGGATATGTTTTGCTATTGGCTTTTTATATAGTTAAAAATAGGAGAGACAGATTAATATAGAATGGATTGATTAACCATTTCTCCTGGAACTTAAGGAAAAAAAGGGAAAGAAAACACCAAAATCAGCATGGATGAGGATTTGAGAATGATTTCAAAACAGGACTTCAAAGATTAGGGGTAGTGAGGTAGATAATGCTAGAGCCACGGATCAGGGCCTATTTCTAAACCAATTACTCCTATTTTTGATGGAGGGAGGGAGAATATCTAGAGCTATGCTAATGTTATCAGACAATATTATGAAGTTCTCAGACTGTCGTTTATTTTTATGATGTTAAATTTAAAGAAGAAACCATGTCTTCAGGAGAATAAAGAGGGATGTTATATGTGAAAGTCCCTACCTCAGTGTCTCCTATGAGGAAGGTATTCCACAAGACATTTTTAACTTGGAAGGAGGTGTAATTTTTGAATTAAAAGCCTGGGCATCATTGTTCTTTGATATTAGAAGATTGTTAAACCTGACTATTGAATTAAAAGGCCTTGGAAAAGAGAACTGAAGCTTTATCTGAGGCTCTCGACCATTGATTGTTGTAGGAATCACAATGATCTGATCATCTAAGTGATTAACATTTTCATATAATAAATTTATTTCATGGCTTAATAGATGTGAAGTTATTTACAGAATATTTTTTACTTGATAGCAAAAATTCTCTGAAAGAAGCAGTACACTGCTGATCCTTTCTCTAGTCTCTGTCCATGTTCAGCTTACTCTATAATGAATAAATATGTGACCATGTGCTCTTAGGGAGCTCCTGCTCTTGCTGATTCTTTCAGAGAGGGAAACCATAAGGTCAAACTTTAGCATAACTCTTCCCAGATAATAGCCTGGCACACAGGGCCCTTTTTGAACCAGCCCTTTTCCAGGTGCATCTTCCCTAACATTTTGGGACCCACAGATACTGAAGTAACTACTATGGCTCTCTGAAAACTCAATCGTCTCTCTTGCATTCATGTTGCCTCTCCTTGAAAGGACTCTTACCAGATCTCTCCTCTCTGTTCTTTCAGGCTCAACTCAGGCATTCCTTAGCAACCCTCCTTGACTTTGCTACTCTGCAGTCCTTTCTACAGCCATCATTTCCAGTGATCCTCATGGCAGTACATGATTTAGGAAAACCAAGAACCTTCCTATTCAATGAATGAAGGAAAGGAGATCAAGAGAAGTGAATTGCCCAGGGCTATAAAGCCTATAAATGATGGGGTCATGACTGGTACCCAAGACTTTATTTTCTTTAAAGATTTTATTACTTTATTGTTGTTCATTTACAGTTGTCTGCATTTTCCCCCCACAACTGCCCCCTGACCCCAGCCAATCCCACTTCCATCCCTTGCTCCCATCCTCCCCCTTGGTTATGTCTATGTGTCCTTTATAGTGTCTCCTGGAAACCCTTCCCCCCACTGTTCCTTCCCCCTCCCCTCTGGCCATTGTTAGATTGTTCTTAATTTCAATGTCTCTGGTTGTATTTTGTTTGCTTTTTTCTTTTGTTGATTATGTTTTAGTTAAAGGTGAGATCATATGGTATTTGTCCCTCACTGCCTGGCTTATTTCACTTAGCATAATGCTCTCTAGTTCCATTCATGCTGTTGCAAAAGGTAGGAGCTCCTTCTTTCTACTGCGTAGAATTCCATTGTGTAAATGTACCATAGTTTTTTGATCCACTCATTTACTGATGGGCACTTAGGTTGCTTCCAACACTTGGCTATTGTAAATTGTGCTGCTATGAACATTGGGGTGCATAGGTTCTTTTGGATTGGTGTTTCAGGGCTCTTAGGGTATAACCCCATCAGTGGAATTGCTGGGTCAAAAGGCAGTTTCATTTTTAGTTTTCTGAGGAAATTCCACACTGTTTTTCACAGTGGCTGCACTAGTCTACAATCCCACCAACAGTGCACTAGGGTTCCCTTTTCTCCACATCTTCTTCAACACTTGTCTGTTGATTTATGATGGCCATTCTGACCGGTGTGAAGTGGTATCTCATGGTGGTTTAAATTTGCATCTCTCTGATGGCTAGAGCTTTCCCACTAAAATCAGGAACAAGACAAGGATGCCTGTTTTCACCATTCCTATTCAACATAGTATTGGAAGTCCTAGCCACAGCAATCAGACAAGAAAAAGAAATAAAAGGCATCCAAATTGGAAAAGAGGAAGTAAAACTGTCATTGTTTGCAGATGACATGATAGTGTACACAGAAAATCCTATAAACTCCACCAAAACACTACTCCACCTAATAAATGAATTTGGCAAAACAGCAGGATACAAAGTCAATATTCAGAAATCAAAGGCATTTTTGTATACAACAATGAAACATCAGAAGCAGAAATCAGGAAAAAAATTCCATTTGATATAGCAACAAGAAAAATAAAGTACCTAGGAATAAACCTAACCAAAGAAGTAAAAGACCTGTACTTAGAAAACTATACAACACTGAAGAAAGAAATCAAGGAAGACACAAACAAATGGAAGCATGTACCATGCTCATGGATAGGAAGAATTAACATCATCAAAATGGCCATACTACCCAAAGTGATTTATAGATTCAATGCAATCCCTATTAAACTATCAATGACATATTTCACAGATATAGAACAAACATTTCAGAAATTTACATGGAACCATAAAAGACCTTGAATAGCTGCAGCAATTTTGAGAAAGAAGAACAAAGCAGGAGGGATCATAATACCTGATATCAAACTGTATTACAGGCCACTGTCATCAAAACAGCCTGGTACTAGCATAAGAACAGACATACAGACCAATGGAACAGAACAGAGAGCCCAGAAATAAACCCAAGTCTCTATGGTCAACTAATAGTTGACAAAGGGGAAGAAGCATAAAATAAAGTAAAAATAGCCTCTTCAACAAATGGTGTTAGGAGGTTTGGACAGCTACTTGCGAAAAAATGAAACTCGACCACCAACTTACACCATACACAAAAATAAATTCAAGGTGGATAAAAGACTTAAATATATGTCATGACACCATAAAAGTCCTAGAGGAAAACATTGGCAGGAAAATATCAGATATTCCATGCAACAACATCTTCAATGATGTGTCCCCTAAAGCAAGGGACATAAAGGAAAGAATAAACAAATGGGACCTCATCAAATTAAAAAGCTTCTGCATGGGTAAAGAAAACAGCATTAAAAAGAACAGAGAACCAACTATATGGGAAAACATATTTGCCAACAATGCCTTGGACAAGGGTTTGATCTCCAAAATATATAAAGAACTCATACGACTCCACTCCAGGAAGACAAAAAATCCAATTAAAAAATGGGCAAAACACTTGAACAAACACTTCCCCAAGGAGGATATACAGAGGGCCCAGAGACATATGAAAAGATGCTCAGCATCACTAGCCATCAAGAGATGCAAATTAAAACCACTATGAGATACCCAAGACTTCTTACATTAAAGCTGGCATTTTATTCCCATCTAACACTGATTTTGGAAGACAGAGGCAAGACTGTAATTTTATTTCTAGCTTTAGCTGCTGCAGTTGGCAAAGCTAATAAGACAAGACACTTTTTGGATGAGATTGAGGAATAATTTCTAAAGAAAAATCATTTACTTTATGAATAAATAGTTATTTGGAGTTCAATAGTGATCTTGTATAGATGGGGTTGTAGACTGAGTGTGTATTAACAGTCTCCTTTATTAGTTTCTTGGCTTAGAGAATTGATTATATTAAAATCTAATTACATCTACCTAGATCAGAAGTGAGCAAAACTTGACTCCTAGAGGAACAAGTTATAATGTTGCCTTTTCACCTCTGTCCCACTCAAGGGCTCTGCGTATGTAGTGTTATTGCGTTTGGGTAGAGCTTTATTAGGTTATATCAATTTGCCTTATGTGGGCAATGCACATGACAAAAACAAACTTTCCTTGGAAAATTAGTTCTTAATACTTAACTACCATTATTTTTATTACTTTTTTATGTAATGTTTTTCTTAATTCAGTTTTTTAATCTGGGTTGTTTCATTTCTCCAAATGCTTCTTTACTTTTTTTGCCTATTTTATATTTTTAAATGCTCATGGACACCTCATTCATTAAGTCTCTTATGAGGCATTTAACATCTCCAGGATTTTCCCTTATCAGCTAGTCTTTCAAAGTGTGGGAACATTTTTGTTTTTATTAATTGCTTCAGAATATCTTTAAAAATATGAAAAAATATCTTGGGCATGATCTCATCAATCAGATGCAGGGTAGAGAATAGAGACATTCCCTTCCTTACTCTTAATTTATTGCTACTTTTACTGCTAATTTAGGTCATTTATGACCAAGAGCCATAAGTTGCCCAGGATGCTCATGACACTCTCTTTCCATAGAAAAGTTGAGGGGTAGGTTCGAGTTTATTGACAGGTGCTTTGTCTTGGGATTTAACAGAAATTTTGAGGACTAGAACTTGAAATTGTACCTATTGGAGACTGCAACAGTGCCAGAGGTCTGGCAAACAATTGCCAAGAAAGAGCTAAAGATGAAGTACTGAGATGTCCCTAGAAATAGGCAGAGAATATTAGTGGGTATTCAAGGACTGATAATCCTGGAGATCCAGGCAGTGAATCTACAGCTGAAATTTGGGGCAGGAAGGTGACTAGAGAAAGAGCAGACTGAAGAGGACCCTGGAGCATCAGAGTCACAATACCAGGAGAAGAGAGTGGGGCAGGCTGTATGCACTGGGAGCCCATTGGATTGGGGACTTGGGAGTGAAGCCATTATCATGACTGGTAGATGGACAAGTAGAAGGAAAAATAAACGTTAGATTTTGATTGACCACACTACATGGAATCTTGTGTTCCATCTCCTAGAAATTTTCTTGCAAATGATTTTCTGTGAATGTAAGAAAAAATGATTAAAGTGGAACTCTAACCTCACTACCTTTCTCTTTCTTTGAGAACAAAGACATTTTTGCTATTTTCTTTCTTGGGTATTTGTCTTTGTTGATTAATCTAGAAAAGCAATTATGTTGGTTAGAATTTTACTTTATACAGGAGAAGAAGGTGTCTCATTGGCAAACCTGTAAACTCTGTTATGACTAAGTGAACCTACTTAAAATAACTACATCCTCTCAATTGAAGAACAAATGGAATGTCTTTGAGGCAGTTTCTAAATTTCTGGCCATTAGTTCCAGTCTTTCCCCCATATTTATTTAGTGATATCTCTCTGTCCCCACTATAGGATCAAGAACTCTCCAGTTTCCTAAAAAGCAGTCACTGGATGCCCATGATATAGAATTTCCTTGGATGGTGGTAGACTTGCAAGTTTGTCTCTTGAGAGATCCTGAGGTCATAACCTCCCATGAGTTCCATGAACCATAGATCTCTCTCTGGATATTATGGTTGTACTGCTGGGTCAACTCTGGTTGTTTCCTAATCTCATGTTACTTGGTCCTGGTTAAATACTCCTTCCCACTGGTTGGTATTGCCAAGGGCAGACATGCCTCATTCTTAAGATTGTGGCCATAATGATAGGGGCTGAATATGACTAGAACCATCACCACCATGACCAGCACCACCACAATACCACAACAAAATAACTGGGAAGGAGTAGATTGGGGAAGAAAATAACAGAAGGAAGCTTGTTCTCTTTGAACAGGAACTTGAAATTTGCCACCTGTTTCTAGAACAAGTTTATTTATTTTTTCCTTTTTAAAAAATCATTGTTCAATTACAGTTGTCCCCACTTCCCCCTAATACTCTTCCCTGCCTTACCTACCCTCACCTACCACCTTCAATCCTCCCCCTCCGTTCTTTGTTCATGGATCCTCCATACATTAGAACAAGTTTGCTGGCTGGCAAGTCTTTCCCTCCTTCCTTCCTTCCCTCCTTCTTCTTTCTTTCTTTTTTCTCCATTCCTCCCCTCCCCTCCCTCACTCTCTCTCTATTTCTCCCTCTCTATTACCCTCTCCCCTCCCCTCTCCTCTCCTCTCCTCTCCTCTCCTCTCCTCTCCTCTCCTTTCTCTTTCTGTAGGATCTTCTCCTGGAATTGAAATATAGATTAGAGTCACAATCATAATTTTGAGAGGAATATATGATAATGTTTTTGTCTATGTTCTTGAGTCATAAAAACACATAAACAAAATAAATCACAACAGCAACAGAAAAAGGCAACACCAACAATTTAAAAAAGTGACCAAACCCCCCAAATGCTTGAATCAAGGATTCTTTTTTTATACTTTATATGAAGAAGGGGAGATGTTCCAGAGTTAGAAACTGCCCCCTTTGGGTGTTGGAACTATTACTAGTTTTATATCTTCAATTTCAAAGAATAGTCAATAGGAAAAAAGGATTTATTAAAATTGTGGATGGAGGGTCATGAAAAGGACCTTCTATCATGAGGAGAAAGATAATTTTATTTCTCTCTGGTGTGTTTTAAGGCAATTTAAAATATCACAGCAACATTATCTTTAAATTATTTTGGCTTGCAGGCAAATATCCTTGTAGCTCAAACCTTCAAGATGCTCTAAAAAATAAATAACATTAAAGCTGCTTAGCAATGCAAATGAGTTTTGACATTAGTGGAAACAATTTCAACGTGTTCATAAACTGCAACTTAATTGGGAGCTGCTGTAACTAAGTCACACTTAATGAAAAATAATGCTGATGTATATTTACAGCTCTTGTACACCAAATAAAATGCATTGTAGTAAATTTTCTCATGATGGTACTGTAGCTTTGTGAAATGTATAGATAACATTCTAAAAAGCAAAAATATTAAAATATTCTGTCTGGGCATACAAAGATGTTAATTCTTGACAGGGATGTTATATCACCAAATTTGAATATTTAAACTTCAGCATCTTAGATATTCACAAAGGATGTGCTAATCCTCTTACTCTTATAATTGGATAAAATCTCTTCATCCTTGAATCCTTACTCAGATGTCAGCTCCTTCAGGTGAGCTTTCTTATTCTTGCTCCTTCCTTTGAACACCAAATCCCTTTTATTCTGTCTCAAAATATTTGATGCTTCCTCACATTGTAGAGTTTGTCTTATTTGTTATACTAGATAAGCTCCCTGAGGGTTATGATTTTTTCATTCACCTCTGCATATCTCACAATAAGGATATATAGAAGCTAATTTAACTAATAAATTCCTCCCATATTCAATTTCCTATTTTATTTTTTCACAGACATTGTCACTAGCTGAAATCACTGCATTTTGCAGTGGTTGTTTCTTACTCATTTGTCATCTCTTACTCTCAACTGAAATGAAACTGCACAGGGAGAAAGGAACTTACCTGTCATGTTCACTTCACTATTCCCAGCACTCAGCAGTTGTTGGCTGAGTAAATAAATAATTGAATGTAGAGATATATACATTATATAATAATGCCAATAAAAATTATAGAGAAAAAGGTATATTGGGGGCCCAATAATCTTTACTGATTATTTTGCAGCCTTTCATCAAACATCGGGCCAATTTTTGGGGAACAGCCCATGCTGCCAGGAGACTAGTCACTGGATACTACATACTGGTGACTGGCCACCTTTCAGACCCACCTCAAAGGGGTCTGAGGGCTCCTCCACATTCGTACCATACTGCGATGAATCCTGCCCACGGCACGAATTGCCTGGCAGCCTTCCAAAGCTGGGCGGGTTCACATGGGATTCAGGCAGACAGGAGATTTGCAGAGCCGTGGGAATGCCTGACATGCTTTTATTCAACAGTGGGGCGGTTCACACATGCGGCCAGCCTCATGTCATGCCGCTGGATGTCCCACTCCCTTATGTAATAAATGCACACAAAGCCAGCAGGATGCCAAGATATTATATAACAAAGTGTGATTCTGTGCACGTGGGCCAATTCTCAAGGTTATGGGAATACTGCTTATGACAGTTGCTCTGATATCCAGGTGAGGGAGCCTGACTGACCCCATTTTCCCTATACCGATCAAGTCATTTTCATGCCTTTCTCTTTTTCAAATTATATTTTATTGAGTATGCTATTACAGTTGTCCCAATTTTCCCCATTTTGGCCCCTCCACCCAACACTCCCCTTTCCCTCAGGCAATCCCCCCACCATTGTTCATGTCAATGGGTCATGAGTATAAGTTCTTTGGCCACTCCATTTCCTATACTGTGCTTTATAGCCCTATGGCTATTCTGTAACTACCTATTTGTACTTAATCCCTTCACCTTTACAACAATTCTCCACATACCCATTCCATCTGGCAACCATCAAAATGCTCTCCGTATCCATGATACTGTCTCTGTTCTTCTTGTTTGCTTAGTTTGTTTTTTAAATTCAATTGTTGATAGATATGTATTTTTGCCAATTTATTGTTCATAGTTTTCATCTTTTTCTTAAATAAGTCCCTTTAACATTTCATATTATAATGGTTTGGTAATGATGAACTCCTTTAGCTTTTTTCTTGTCTGTGAAACTTTTTATCTGGCCTTTGATTCTAAATGATAGCTTTGTTGGGTACAGCAATCTTGGCTGTAGGTTCCTGCTTTTCATGATTTTGAATATTTCTTGCCAACCCCTTCTAGCCTATAAGGTTTCTTTTGAGAAATCAGCTGACAGTCTTATTGAAACTCCATGTAGGAAACTAATTATTTTTCTCTTGCTGCTATTTCTTCCTGCTTTTTAAAAATTGTTCAAGTACAGTTATCTCCATTTTCCTCCTCCCCATCCACCCCCACCTCCCATTCTTAAGCCTTCCCCCTTTGCTTTGTCCATGGGTCCTTTATACATGTTCTCTGATGACCCATTCCCTTCTTTCCCCTGTTATACCCCTCCCACCTCCCCTCTAGCTACTGTCACTTTATTCTTTATTTCAGTGTCTCTGGTTATATTTTGCTTGCTTGTTGGTTTTGTTGGTTAGGTTCCACTTATAGGTGAGATCATATGGTATTTTTCTTTCATCACCTGGCTTACTTTACTTAGCATAATGCTTTCCACTTCCATCCATGCTGTCGTGAAGGATAGGAGCTCCTTCTTTCTTTCTGCTGTGTAGTATTCCATTGTGTAAATGTACCATAGTTTTTTGATCCACTCATTTACTGATGGGCATTTAGGTTGCTTCCAGCACTTGGCTATTGTAAATTGTGCTGCTATGAACATTGGGGTGCATAGATTCTTTTGAATTTGTATTTCAGGATTCTTAGGGTATAATCCCAGCAAGGGAATTGCCAAATCAAAAGGCAGTTGCATTTTTAGCTTTCTGAGGAAATTCCATACTGTTTTCCACAGTGGCTATACCAGTCTGCATTCCCACCAACAGTGTACTAGGGTTCCCTTTTCTCCACAACCTCACCAGTACTTATTGTATGTTGATTTGTTTATGATGGCCATTCTGAATGGTGTGAGGTAGTATCTCATTGTGGTTTTAATTTGCTTTTCACTGATGGCTAGTGTTGCTGAGCATCTTTTTATATGTCTCAGGGCCTTCTGTATGTCCTCCTTGGAGAAGTGTCTGTTCAGGTCCTTTGCTCATTTTTAAATTGGGTTGTTTGTCTTCCTGGAGTGGTATTGTGTGAGTTCTTTATATATTTTAGAGATCAAAACCTTGTCCAAGATATCATTGGCAAATATATTTTCCCATACAGTGGTTTTCTTTTCAATTTGTTGATGTTTTCTTTATCCATACAGAAGCTTTTTATTTTAATGAAGTCCCATTTGTTTATTCTTTCCTTTATGTCCCTTGCTCTAGGGGACATAACAGTGAAAATATCACTGTATGGAATATCTGAGATTTTCCTGCATATGTTCCCCTCTAGGACTTTTATCATATCATGACTTATATTTAAGTCTTTTATCCATCCTGAGTTTATTTTTGTGTATGCTATAAGTTGGTGGTAGAGTTGCATTTTCTTGCATGTAGCTGTCCAGGTCTCCTAACACCATTGTTGAAGAGGCTTTTCTAATGCAATTTTATGCTTCTGTCCCCTTTGTTGAATATTAATTGACCATAGAGACTTGGGTTTATTTCTGGGCTCTCTATTCTGTTCCATTGATCTATGTGTCTATTCTTATGCCAGTACTACACTGTTTTGATTACTGTGGTCTTGTAATATAGTTTGATGTCAGGTATTGTGATCCTTCCTACTTTGTTCTTCTTTCTCAATATTGCTACAGCTATTTGGAGTCATTTATGGTTCCATACAAATTTTTGAAATATTTGTTCTCTATTTTTGAAATATGTCATTGGTATTTTAATAGGGATTGTGTTGAATTTATAAATTGTTTTGGGTAATATGGACATTTTGATGATGTTAATTCTTCCAATCCACAAACACGGTATAAATACTTCCATTTATTTGTGTTTTCCTTAATTTCTTTCTTCATTGTTGTGTAGCTTCCTGAGTACAAGTCTTTTACCTCCTTGGTTAGGTTTATTCCTAGATACTTTATTTTTCTTGTTGCTATAGCAAATGGGATTTTTT
>VMDR010024841.1:0-14797 GCA_007922815.1 Macrotus californicus | reverse complement strand
TGCTCCTCCTTCCCTGCCTGCTCAAAACTCACCCTCCATACCTTTGCCTTCAGCTCCACCCATCATGCCCCTCTTCACTCTATTTCATTCATTCATTAGCCGCATACTTATTAAGTTCCTACTATGTGTGAGACACCACACTAGGCACTGGGGTGTAACTGGAAATGTAAACTCCTTTCTCATTTGTGCAGAAAAAAACCAAAAAAATAAATAAATAAATAAATAAGTAAATAATATTGCATGTGATTTGGGCTATCGAGAAAAGTAAAGCAGAAAGGAATGGGGGCTGGGGCTGGGGCTACAATTTAAACAGGAAGGGTCATGAGGCAAGAGTTCCCCAGGGGAGCTTTTGAGCAAAGTCCTGAAGCAGGTGAGAGAACACACCCTGCGGTATCAGGTGAGAAGATTGTCCCTGGCAGAGGAAACAGCAGGTGCAAAGGCCCTGAGATGGGACTGTGCCTGGAGTGTTTAAGAACTGCACGAAGGCCAGTGAAGATGCAGATAAAGAGGGACACAAGATGAGCACAGAGATGACAAGAAGCCGGATCTCCAGTGTCCCACAGTCAAACACCAGGACCTTGAGTTTAACTCCCAAAACATGGAAACATGGAAAGCTTTTGAGCAAAACAGACCTGAAAACTGACCTGCTGTTCTTTGTTTCTATGTCAATGCCCCAGTATATGTGCATTGCTGTGTGTCTGCAGGGTCTCACTTACCTCTCCCTGACACAGAGAGGTGCCAGTGGGTGCTAGTGGGTGTAGTAGAATCATCAGGTAAACTCAAGGCTCTTGGTGCATGTCTCCCACAGGCTGGCTGACTGCAGCCTCACCTCAAAGGGCTGCCAGGACCTGGCCTGTGGGCTGAGTACCAACAGGAGCCTGACAGAACTGGACCTGTGCTTCAACTGGCTTCTAGACACCGGGGCCCATCACCTTTCCCAGAAGCTGACAATGCCCACCTGCAAGCTGCAGCGCCTGCTGTAATTGCTCCTCATTGACACTACTTGGAAGGATGGGGCAGAGAGAAAATGAGAGCTAGGCAGGATGAGGTGATGGGGTAGTGGGCAGGTAGATGTCCTCATATTGTGAACAATGACTATGTGCGCATGCAAATCTCTCCCACAGGCTGATCAGATGTGACCTCACATCTGGCTGCTGCCGAGATCTGGCCTCCATACTCAGTGACAGCCCCAGCCTGACAGAGCTGGACCTGAGGCAGAACAACCTGGGTGACCTTGGTGTGAAGCTGCTCTGTGAAGGGCTCAGGAAGCCCTCCTGCCAACTCAGGCTCCTGCGGTAAGGCCCTGTGGGTCCCTGCAGGGCAGAGGGCAAGGAAGGAGAGTGAAGAATGGAAAGGAATGTGGGGCCCTAAAATGGACAGAAGAAGTAGAGACAGAAAATGAATTGTCAGCCTGCCTTCCCTATGAGCTTTACCACTTACTTAGTTCACGAGATGTGGGAAGGTCTTCAGGTGAAACTCGGTATCCTTGTCTATATTTTGGAACTTTCATATCCACTCATAGACTGTGATGAAATAAAATTATGTAACACAAGGACAGTTCTCAGAACAGAGTTGAAAGGATGAAGTGAGAACCACTAGTGACATCACATGTTATAGGGGACTGCCAGGTTTACTTCTCCACCCCAGGGCAGTCCTCCCTTTCTTCCTTGCCTCATTCATTCACTCATTAATTCATTCATTTGTTCATTCACTGCATGACTCCCATATAACAAGCAACACACACTCAGTGCCCTCCTAAAGCTCATACTCCAGTGCCAACCTGAGATTTGATAACCACCCACTAAAACAGTGTGCATTTCTAACCCCCACTGAATTTGGGAAGGGAAAATGTACTGTGTTATAAGAGTGTAACTTAGGGGGAGATGGAATTACACTGAGGGGCAGGGAGGGCTTCTCTGGGGAGTGACATCAGGCCGATACCTAAAGCAGAAAGAGCAGCTACGAGGCCCAGGCAGGGGCCGCAGTCCAGGCAAAGAGCAGAGCGTGGGGGAGACCCCAGGACAGACACAGTCAATGCCCCAGTATATGTGCATCAGAGCCCTGGAGCCCTGTGTGGCTGCAGTGCAGGGACTCCCCCTCCCTCACTCCCACGCTGCCTCTAGGCTTCTTGTCTTCTCTCACCAACCTGAAAACAAGCCCACAGGCTGACTCTGAGAACATTTCCCTGCGGCTCTGACTGGGGCCCCGTCACACACTCTCAGAGCTGGCAGGGCTCCAAACCTCACATCCTGACCCCGAGGTCTCGACTAAGGCTCCAGCCAACTCTCAGCAGAGGCACCAAAGCTAAGCCCAGAGCCTTCCTCCAACAGGCTCCCTTTCTCCAACCTAGAGCAGCAGAAGGGGCAGGATAGCAGGGGTTAAACACTCTACATGTAGGTCCCCGAAAGCCAGCTCTGACCCTTTACACCCCAGGGAGTTCCAGTCCATGGGGCTGGCACCTTCACACCCCAGCCCCTCTCTACTGGGCGTTTGTGGCTGCCACCACCCCTGTATGTTGAACACCCTCTCCAGAGTGGGACCTGGTAGTAGGTCTGCATTCACGCCCCACTGAACAGTTACTGGTCACCCCTTGATGGCCTCAGAACAGCTTTTTCTTGGGCATCCTGTGAAGGTTTCTGTCTCCTCCTTCTTTCATAGAACCCGGGGACTTTGCTGAGAGGGAACCCCTCCTACATCGTGGCCCCACAACCTCCCCAGGGGAGAGCTGCTCTGACAGCGATAATAAGTATGGTGTGCATTCTTTACCAGGAGCAGGGTATTCTCACTTCCGTGTCCATGGCTCACAATAGGCAGATCAGGGCCATCCTGTTGGAGACAAGGATGTGGAGGCCCAGAGAGGGCAGAGGCTCCCAAATCCAGTGGACACCCCAGGACACCAGGCCTGTGAGAACAGGAACAGGGCTCTCTCTTCCCAGAAAATCTTCTAGCCTCTAGGAAGGGAAGCCCAGGACCTACTCCTACGTGGTCATTTTGAGGCCATGGGGACAGGCTGTCCTCTGGTAGCTGCTGTAAAGTGCTGCCCACTTCCCTTCCAGGAATGAAGATGTAATCTCAGTTCTTGGAAGTGTTTCTAGCAGCTGGCTATAGGGATGGCATCTCACAGCTGGGGTCATCTCACACAATGTCACTTCCCCTCCTGGCATGGCATGTGCTAATGACAGACCTGTATAGTGGTATAAAGACCCAGTCCCTCCTCCAAGTATGGAGCAGCCTAGAGGGTCACCCCCAAATCAGAAGTCCCGCAGAGTCAGCTGTGTCCCTTGAGTCTGCATCACAGCCCAACTTGTCCCTCTGCCCAGTCCTGCTTCTTTTTCCCTTTGCCCTGGGGTTGACCCAGCAACACACCTTATAAACATCTTAATGCTATTTTCCATATCAGAACCTGAGTTCTGGAATCCAAACTATGACAGGCTCCTGTGGGAGGTGGAAGATTCCATAATTCTGGGCTCTCAGGACCGTGAGGTCATGTGGGGTCCCAGAATAACCAGGCTTCCTTTGTGCTTGTAGCGTGGATGAGACCCAGCTGAGTGACAAAGTGAAAAAGATGCTGAGGGACCTGAAGCAGGAGAACCTTCACCTTGAAGCTTTTACACAGACAGGGGCCAGAAGTGAGGTGAGTAGATGTTGGAGGCAGAGACAAACAGAAGCAGGAAGAAGCCAAAAGCCGACAGGGGTACTGAGCCTGGATCAGCCCAAGAGTGTTCTGTGTCGTTCCCAGTGCAGTGATGCAGCTTCTTCTGAGATCTCAGGGAGGATGAATGCCTATCTGCCCAGGAAGAAAAGACTGAGTTTCTCTAAAGAAGCCCCAGGTAAAGAACAGATGGATGATGACACGTCCCCATTCAAATGGCACAAATCAGAATCAGGTACTTTGAAGGGGACAGGGAGGGAGCATCATTAATTGGGATGGGTGCAGGGACATGGAAGCTCACCCCCACCATCCCCCTGCCTCTGGTATGGGAAGGGCAAAATGCCCCAGGACAGCCCCGCCCCGTGCGAAAACATCTGCACCTGGAAGGTTGCAAGATCTCTGCTTCCCTCTCTCCCAGCCTCAGGGGCTGAGGCCCCTCCTCTCCGAGCATCGCTGGCATATCTCAGACTCTGACCACAGCCCAAGGCCCACACTGGGCTTCTGAGGCCTGGAGGTCCCCTCTCCATCTCTGCTCATCCATTTTTGAGTCATATTCCTCTCACAACCTACCTTCCTGGTGGAGGCTGGAACAGCAATACCGCTGGCACAGTGGGAAGGGGGAGGTGGCAGGGTGTGGTCAGGGGGCAGCAGTGTTGGCCTACTCACACAGCAGGCAGGCTCCCCCAAGAGCAGGGGCAGAGGCTCCAGACACACTGCCTGCCAAGTCCAGGCAGACCCACCTTGGGAAGGGCCCTCCATGAGGGAGCCGAGGTGGGTGGGGGGACCAGACAGGAGAACCTAAAGCTGACCACCACACTGCTGTTCCAGAGAGGAGCTTACCTCACATAGCACAGGGGGAACTCTTCTGTCTGTCTTCTCCCTCTAGTAACTGAAGATGACTTCTGGGGCCCCACAGGGCCTGTGGCTCCGGAGGTGCTTGACAAAGACAGGAATCTGTACCGGTGAGTGAGGGGACTTGCCCTGCCAGGACAGTTTACCTCAAGCCCCACCTTCCCCACACAGATTCCCAATAGACACTCCGCACCCCACTCATAACAACTGGGTCCCCTCCATTGCCAAGCCAACAGGCAGAGCAGAGCTGAGATACTGGGTTGGTGATTTTATTATGGAAAAAGTGGTTTATTGGGGGTTTTATTATGAAAAGTTGTAAACAAACACAAAAATAGAGTTCAAAGAGGTTCCACTTACCATTCAGAAATCAAAGGCATTTTTGTACACCAGCAATGAAATGTAAGAAACAGAAATCAGAGGAAAAATCCCATTTGATATAGCAACAAGAAAAATAAAGTGCCTAGGAATAAATCTAACCAAAGAGGTAAAAGACGTGTCCTCAGAAAACTACATAACACTGAAGAAATAAATTAAGGAAGACACAAACAAATGGAAGCATGTACTGTGTTCATGGATTGGAAGATTAACATCATCGCAATGTCCATAGCACTGTCCATAGCAATATCCAAAACAATTTATAGATTCAACTCAATCTCTATTAAAATACCAGTGATATAAAACAAACATTTCAAAAATTTATATGGAACCATAAACGACCCCAGATAGCCTCAGCAATTTTGAGAAAGAAGAACAAAGTAGGAGGGATCACAATATCTGATATCAAACTATACTACAAGGCCCCTGTAATCAAAACAGCCTGGTCCTGGCATAAGAACAGACACACAGATCACTGGAACAGAATAGAGAGCCCAGAAATAAACCCATGTCTCTATGGTCAATTAATATTTGACAAATGGGGCAGAAGCATAAAATGATGTAAAAATAGCTTCTTCAACAAATG
This sequence comes from Macrotus californicus, assembly GCA_007922815.1. Classification (NCBI taxonomy): domain Eukaryota; kingdom Metazoa; phylum Chordata; class Mammalia; order Chiroptera; family Phyllostomidae; genus Macrotus; species Macrotus californicus. Next base: position 9,332 of record VMDR010024841.1, on the reverse strand, counting down.
GTATGGGGAGATCTAGAGAGCTATATGCAAAAAAAATGAAACTCGACCACCAGCTTATAATATATAAAAAATAAACTCAAGGTGGATAATAGATTTAAATACAAGTCACAATACCATAAAAGTTCTAGAGGAGAACATAGAGAGAAAAATCTCAGATATTCCACACAGCAATATTTTCACTGATGTGTCTCCTAGAGCAAGGGACATAAAGGAAAGAATAAACAAATGGGACTTCATGAAAATAAAAAGCTTCTACATGGCTAAAGAAAACATCAGTAAAACAAAAAGAGAATCAACCATATGGGGAAATATATTTGCAAATGATACTTTGACAAAGGTTTGATCTGCAAAATTTATAAAGAACTCACATAGCTCCACTCCAGGAGGACAAAACCCCCAATTTAAAAAATGAGCAAAGGACCTGAACAGACACTTCTCCAAGGAGGATATATAGAGGGTCCAGAGACATATGAAAAGACGCTCAGCATCACTAGCCATCAGAGAGATGCAAATTAAAACCACCATGAGATACCACTTGACACCAGTCAGAATGGCCATCATAAACAAATCAACAAACAAGTGTTGGAGAGGATGTGGAGAAAAGGGAACCCTAGTGCACTGTTGGTGGGATTGCAGACTGGTGCAGCCACTGTGGAAAACAGTATGGAATTTCCTCAGAAAACTAAAAATGGAATTGCCTTTTGATCCAGCAATTCCACTGCTGGGATTATATCCTAAGAACCCTGAAACACCAGTCCAAAAGAACCTATGCACCCCAATGTTCATAGCAGCCCAATTTACAATAGCCAAGTGATGGAAGCAACCTAAGTGCCCATCAGTCAATGAATGGATCAAAAAACTGTGGTCCATTTACACAATGGAATTCTACGCAGCAGAGAGAAAGAAGGAGATCCTACTCTTTGCAACAGCATGGATGGAACTGGAGAGCATTATGCTAAGTAAAATAAGCCAGGTGTGAAAGATAAATAGCATATGATCTCACCTATAAGTGGAAACTAATCAACAAAACAAACAAGCAAGCAAAGTATAACCTGAGACAGTGAAATTAAGAACAAACTGACAGTAACCAGAGGGGAGGTGGGAGGGGATAACAGGGGCAGAAAGGGGAAGGGTCGTCAAGAATGTGTATAAAGGACACATGGACAAAGCCAAAGGGGTGAAGGATGGAGGGTGGGAGGTGGGGGTGGCTGGGGTGGGGGAAAGTGGTAGGGGGGAAATGGAGACAACTATACTTGAACAACCATTAAAAAATAAACTAAAACAATTAATTTTTTTAAAAAAGAAGTTCCACTTACCAATTACTCATCTCCAACAACACTTTTACCAAATTTCTTTCAACTATTCACTTTCCCCCATTTTGTTGTTATAGTATTTTAAATCTAAGTTATCAGGTGATTCATAATACATATTTTGTGATACACTTTGAAAAATACACATAAAGGCCTTTTCTTCCATAACCACAACACCATTATCATACCTAACAATGTTTACAAGTTATTTCCCTGTCATCTAACACCCAGTCTGTATTCAAATCCGTTCAGTTGTCCAATATGTGTCCTTGCAGGTGGTCTCTTCTAATCAGGATCCAAACAGTCCACTTGTACTTGGTTTGTTATGTCTCACAAATCTCATAAATCTCATCCCATCTATATGTTCCTGTTTTATAAATATCCGCTATGTAAAGTACCATACCAGTAACAAGAGCCCTGACCTGAATATGGCAGCGCTGCCTCCCAAGGGTTCCCAGTCATAGGTAATAAACGTCTATAATCTTAATCCCCATCTCTTACATCACACAGTGCCATTCACCGTCACAGACAAGATCTCAGCTGGGAGACAATATTACCCCCAACTTACACACACAGAAGCTACATATCCCAGGGACCCGCTCTTTACCCACGGGGAACCTGGGGAAAGTGTATAATCTCTGTATGGTATTTCTTTATGCTCCAAGAGGTTAGCATTAATAGCACCATATAAATTGCTTTAAGTATTGAGAAATTGGCCTCTTAAAAACAATAATCCTTTCCTATTTTATTAGTAGTAGTAGTAGTATTACTCCCATCATCATTACAGACACAGCTAACCACACCCAGGCACATAGTAGCTGTCAGCACACATTAGATCACTTATACTCACAATCCCAGGAGATGGCGCTAGTCTTACTTTACTTACAGATATGAAAACTGAGATGAGGAAGATCAATGACTTGCTCAGGGATCCACAGTAGAGAGCGGAGGGGCCAGGACTCAAACCCACATCCCTCTGATGATGGTATCTGAGCTCATAGCCAATCTGCTAGACACACAGGCCTATGCATGGAGTCGGGCATTCAGTGGGTACTCAGTGAGGTTGTGTAGAGTGATTAATTCACTGTGTATCTCTCCCTGTTCTCCCAGAGTTCACCTCCCCATGGCTGGCTCCTACCACTGGCCCAACACGGGTCTCCACTTTGTGGTGAGGAGGCCAGTGACCATTGAGATTGAATTCTGTGCTTGGAGACAGTTCCTGGGCCAGATTGTCCCACAGCACAGCTGGATGGTGGCAGGGCCTCTGTTTGACATCAAGGCTGAACCAGGAGCTGTGGAAGCTGTGTACCTCCCTCACTTTGTAGATCTCCAAGGTAAGCAGTGGGGGTGTGGAGGGAAGGTGATGATGGTAAGAATGGGCTTGAAGTGACTTCAGTTGGCAATGTCCTGAGGGGGGAGCTTGTGGCTTCCTTAGACAGACTGAGGGAGGGTTATAGAAGTGCACACAGCTTTCTCTCTCATTCCGCAGTGCTGTAAGCACATCATTTTTGAAAAGTTTTTGTTCCCAAGCGTCATAATTATTTTTACCTGAAGTACTTGAAAGTTTCCCTCAATCAAAAGTAGTCTCCTCTATAACAATAATAACTAGCATTTACTAAGTTTTCTTCACATGGATTGTATCACTATGGTCCCATCAGGACACATATGACACACTCAGCTGAGATTTTCGAAGAGACTTTATAAAGACAAGACTGTTTGTAAAGTAAGGTTAACTGAATTAACATGAAAGTCTGGGGTCCCTGGAGACTAACAACAAATGGGAAGCCACTGGTACTGTCACAGTCAGAGAGAAGAAACAGCATCACCAGACTCCATAGGAGAGCTCAAGCCAAAAAGAGGGGCACCCAGTAAGAGACGGAGACATAAATGGTTACATGGTTGTCCCAAACTCTCCCACCTCCAAAGACTTCCCACAGACAAAGTTATAAAAAATAGAAACTCTCAGTCAAAAACCTGAGAAACCATGCACAAGGCATCACATGTGAGAACGAACAGAAATCTCGGGTACCAGGTGTCGGTCCTAGAAAACAGTCTTTAAAGTATGAGCAAGAAGCAATAAACCAAGTTTGTGAAAACAAGCTAAAATGACAGAAAATATAATAAAGCATAAATAAGAAAAGTTAAACTGACACGGAAGAAACTATGAGAAGACCTAACATACCTTTTATCAGAATCCCAGAAGGATATTATAGGGAAAATGGAGAAGGTGTAATATTCAAAGAGAGAATTGCCAATAAATTACTAGAATTGCTGAAAGATGTGATTTCTCTTTTTTCTTTTGATTATTGTTATTAATTATGCTATTACAGTTGTCCCAATTTTCCCTCTTTGCCCTCCCTCCACCCTGTACACCCCACTCCCTCAGGCAACACGCACACCATTGTTCATGTCCATGGGTCAGGAGTATAAGTACTTTGGCTACTCCATTTCCTATACTGTACTTTACATCCCCATGACTCTTCTGTAACTACCAATTTGTACTTCTTTTTTAAAAAAAAGATTTAATTTATTTATTTAGAGAGAGGGGAAGGGAGAGAAAAAGAGAGGGAAAGAAACATCCAAGTGAGAGAGAAACATCAGTTAGTTGCCTCTCACATACCCCCAACTGGGGACCTGGTCTGCAATCCAGGCACGTGCCCTGACTGGGAATCGAACCTGCGACCTTTTTGTTTACAGGCTGGCACTCACTCAGCTGAGCCATACCAGCCAGTGTCTGTTTGTACTTCTTTATTCTCTCACTTCTTCACACATTCCCCCACACCCCACCCCACCCCATTTGGCAACCATCAAAACCTTCTCCCTGTCCATAATTCTGTTTCTGTTCTTCTTGTTTGCTTAGTTTGTTTTTTAGATTCAAATGTTGATAGATCTGTATTTATTGCCATTTTATTGGTTACAGTTTTGATCTTCTTTTTCTAAAACAAATCCCTTAATTTAACATTTCATATAATGTGAAATATTATATCCCATATAATAGTGTTTGGTGATGATAAACTCCTTTCATTTTTCTTATCTGAGAAGTTCCTTTCCTGCCCTTCAGTTCGAAGAAGGAGAAATATTAAAAATCCAAAGCAGGAAAGAGGAAAGAGAGAAATCAGCACTGAATCAATTATAGTGAATCTACAAAATACAAAAGTCTTGGGGCAGATTTTAATGGCAGCCAGAAAGATTATTGTGCTGAAATTCGGACATCGCCTGATTTTTCAACAGAAGCAATGAGAAGCAGAAGACATGAATGATATTCTCAAAGTTTTGAGAAAATAGCTGTCAATCACAAATTACAACCACAGAAAAATTATTTTTTAAGAAGAGGGGCATGTAATCAGAAGAATGATTCCATGAGAGATCCCCTTGGTCTCTCCGCCTGAAATTTCAACAATTTGATCAGCTATAACTCAACAAAAGATTCCCTGCTCAATGTGCAAGCAGACCTCAGAGATCCGCACATGTTAGTATCTAAAGGTGGGCAAATGGAGCAAACAGGCAAGGCAAGAAGGGAGGAGAGCTCAGACATTCAGACACAGCCCTGCAGCTAAGTTGGCGGAGGCCTTGGCTCAGAGAGGGGAGGAAGCAGCCTGCAGCCAGTACTTCCTTCACCTGGGAGAAACAGAGTCTCAGGGGCACCTCTGCAGGAGTGAGTGGTGCGAACTGCGCCTGCGCCTGCACCTCCACCAGCTGAGGCAGTGGGGAATCCCAGAGAAGAATAACGCACAGGGGTTCTGCCTCGACATTCAGCTGTCCCACCGTCAGTGTTTCCAACAAAGAAACGGAGCCCCGGAGCCTAACGCCCCTTAACCTCCCAGATTTTGTTTCCCGCGCAGCCTTGCTGTCAGGTTTTGGAGCACGTCATCAGTAAATCCACAGACTATTACGCGAAAATTCTATTTCCCTCTATGTCTGATCCCCATTTGGGGAACAGGGGTTCACCCATTGGAAGTCAGAGGTCACATTACTGAATAGCAAAACAAATCCTACCCCCAAATATCACGGCTGTATGTGGCATGCTAACTGCAGCCACAGAGGTCAGCTTTAAGATTTCACAGAGCCAAAAAATCTTATGATTTACTGCCACCTGCTGGAAAATAGTAGAAAGACCTCTTCATAGAAATCTGCTAGTGAATTACCAATACATGGATGCCTAGACATAGAAGGAGCCCACCAAATACCATGAATAACCAAGGGAGTAAGGCATCTCAGAAAGAAAATAGAAAATCTCCAGAAAGCAAACTGGAACACATGAAAATATGTGATATGAATAACAGAGAATTCAAGATTGCAGTTCAATGAACAAAATGAGTATTTTATCAAAGAGATTCAAAATTTTTAAAAGAACCAAACAGAAGCCCTGGAGATGAACCATTCAATAAGGGAGAACAGGAATAAATTACTGAGCATAGGAAACAAAGCCAATCAGATGTGTGGGAGAACTCCATCCCACAGAGCTCTCCCTGCCATCATGGATGAAAATAAGTCATCCCAGACGCAATCTTGTTGTTCTGGGGAGAAAGGGTGTGGTGATTCCCTCTAGTGGGGAATGCTCCAAGCCCTTCTCCAAAACAGCTTTTATTAGGATCGGAATGTGCAGGGGTATACAGTATGCATGCATAGCTCATCAATCAATGTCAACAGGTATTATCTACAGATAACAATTGAAGGAACACAGAGATTGGCCTCAGGGTCTGTGAGACATGCTGACGCCAGATGGTTGTAAGGTATACTTCATGACCCAAGCAGTTTACTCCTTATGCTTTGAACTTCATTGTCTGATTTATATCGACAGGGCTATCCAAAGCAAAGCAAGCTTCAAAGGATACAATGTATTTATCAGGCCAGATTTCCCACGGGAACCCTCAGTGTTAGTGTTGAGTTGAGCCTGCCACCTGCATGTCCTGGTTTTTCAGTGAGACTTAGTGGTGTCTTTCAAGGCCTGCTCTCATAGGCTACAATCTCCAAAACCACACAGAGCAGTCCCCAACACAGATGGAAGGAAGAATTCGTGACACTGAAGATAAAAATCTAGAAATGATGCAGAGGAAACAAGAGAGAAACCTGAGTATAGAAAAATGAAGGAGCTCTATGAGAACTATCTGGCTCAGTCAGAAAAAGCAATATGAGAATCATCATAGACCAAAAGGAGAAGAGAGGGAGAAGGGTATAGAGAGCCTATTCAAACAACCAGCGGATGAGAACTTTCCAAACCTATGAAAAGAACTAGATCCTCCAATCCAAAAGGAAACAGAACACCTAGTAAATGTAATCCAAAGAGGCCCATGGTATTAAAACTGTCAAAAATTCATGAAAATGAAAAAATTCTCAAAGCAGCCAGGGAAAAATGAAAGTACCTGTAAAGAAAGCCCATCAGGTCATCATCAGGCTTCTCAACAGAAACTCTACAAGCCAGAAAAGAGTGGAACCAAATATTCAAAATACTAAAAGACAGACGTTACTGCCCAAGAATAATATATCCAGCAAAAAAATACCCTTTAAATTGAAGGAAAAATAAAGACCTTTCCAGGCATACAGTGGCTGGGGAAACTTATCACCAGAAAACCTCCACTGCAGAAAATACTCAAGGGAGTTATTCTACCTGAAACAAAGACTAAAAGTCACAACACCATGAGTAAGATCACACACACAAAAAAAAAAAAAAAACCCTTACAGCATAAACAGGGATACTTTGTGACAACAAACACATAAAAGGGGAGGGTGCAAAGGTTTGAACTGGTGAAGAAGGATGGAGATCAGATACATTCAAAAAGAAAGAAAATCTACTATAAATACGCAACTTTTTAAATAAACTTAATGGTAACACACCCACAAAAAAAAATCCAAAACTGAGAAACATAGCTGAAAAACATAGGAAACAAATTAAAGAAGCATGGAATATCTCCAAACAAAGTCAATCAGCAGAAGCACAAAGGAAAAGAAGCTACGGAGGCACAGAGCTATCAGAAAACAAAGGATCAAATGGCTACAGGAAATCCTCATACATCAATAATTACCATCAATGTAAATGAACTGAATTCACCAGTGAAGAGGTGCAGACCAGCAGACTGGATCAAAAACCAAAACCCAACCATATAATGCCTTCAAACACACAGCTAAGCTGCAAAGACAAAGGTAGACAGCAAGTGAAACGGTGCAAAATAATTCTCCAAGCAAATGACCTCCACAGAAAAGCATCCATAGCCATACATGTATCTGACAACATAGATTTCAAGATAACAAAGGTAAAAAGAGATAAAGATGGATGTATTAAAATGGTAAAGGGATGCTACATCAAGAAGAAAACTCTTCTTAATATGTAGGCACCCAATCAAGGAGCACCAAAATTTATAAAGTAATTACTCACAGAGCTAAAGGGAGAAACAGATCAAAACACAATCATGTTTGGGGACTTTCATCCTCCACTGAGCTCTAGACAGATCATCCAAACAGAAAGTCAATCAAGAATTATCAGCCTTAAATCACACATTAGATCAAATGGAAATAATTGACACATGCAGAGTCTTTCATCCCAGATCACCAGATTACACATTCTTCTCCAGCGCACACGGAATATTCTCAAGGATAGATCCTGTGCTGGGCCACAAAACTAGCCTCAACAAATGCAAGAAGAATAAAATGATACCAACCATATTCTCTGAGCACACTGCCTTGAAATTAAAAGTCAACTGCATAGAGGATGTAAAGAAACCCACAAATATGTGGAAGTTAAACTAACACACTACTGAAACATGACTGGGTCAAAGAGGAAATAAAAGGTGAGATCAAAAGACATATCCAGACAGATGAGAATGACAATACAACATATCAAAACTTCTGGGATACAGTGAAAGCAGTAACAAGAAGGGAGTTTATATTGTCACAGGCCTATCTCAAGAAACATCAGAAATTCCAAATAAACTATTTAACATTACACCTTAAAAATCTAGAAAGAGAAGAACAAAGGCAACTCAAAGTCTGCAGAAAAAAAGGAAATGATAAAAATTAGAGCAGAATTGAATGAAATAGAGAACAAAAAGACTATGTAACAATTAATAAAACAAAGAACTGATTCTTTGAAAAGATTAATAAAATTGATAACCTCCTGGCTAGATTCACTAAGGAAGGAAGGGAAAAGACCCATGGAAACAAAATCAGAAATGAAAGAGGAGAACTTTCCACAGACACCACTGAGATACAAAGGATCATGCTGGAATGGTACAAAAGACTACAGACCACCAAATTCAATAACCTAGAACAAATGGATAAGTTCCTAGAAATATATAACCTTCCTAGACTAAATCATGGAAAACTGGAAAATCTAAATAGACCAATGAGCACAAGGAAATTAAGCAACCATCAAAAACCTCCCCAAAAATAAAAGTCCAGGACCTGACTCATTCACCAGTGAATTCTACCAAACATTCAAAGACTAAAACCTATCCTCTCAAACACTTCCAAAAAATTGCAGAGCCAGTGCATCCTGACTTTTTGTGAGGCCACCATAACCCTGATATCAAAACCTGGCAAGGATAACACAAAGAAAGAACACTACAGACCAATATGTCTGATGAGTACAGATGCAGAAATTCTAAACAAAGTATCAGCACCTCAAACACAACAATACATTTAAAAATAAAACATAACAATCAACTGGGGTTTGTCCCAAGGGTAAAAGGACAGTTCAACATATGCAAATCAATCAGTATAATATACCACATTAACAAAAGAAAGGATAAAATCATATGATCTTATCAACAGATGCAGAAATAGCATTTGATAAGGCACAATATCCATTTGTGATTAAAACACTCAACAAAATAGAAATAGAAAGAAAATATCTCAACGTATTAAAAGCCATATACGACAAACACTCAGCCAATATCACACTCAATGGTGAAAACTGAAAGCTTTTCCTCCAAAATCAGGAACAGGACAAGGATGCCCACTCTCACCACACTCATTCAACATAGTTCTGGAAGTCTTAGAACAATAAGGCAAGAGAAAAATAAAAGG